>WBNH01005750.1:0-33455 GCA_013401255.1 Urocolius indicus
GTGGGCGTGGGGGGAGAGGAAATCTGACGGGATATAAACCAAACTATCTAATTATTCCTGACATATTACCTATCAGAATACAATCATCATCAGAGAAACAAAAGGCCAGCTTTTCTTATGACATTTGTTCTTGTTTCTGGTAATTTAGTTTTGTTCTCCGAAAGAACCAGTGTTTTAAATCTCTGAGCATTTTGAGATGATGAGTCTCTGTCTCAGGAACCGACAGTATGATAGTGCCATGATGCGGAGGATACGAGTCAGCATAGACTGTAATGAGGTGTATAAAAGGACAGCAAAATCTCCACCACAAAGGTAATCTCCACCTCCAATATCAGACTAGAAGGATACATTTCCAGATTGTTCCAGTCAGCATGTCACTGCATGAATCATTGCAGTTACACCAGCTGTGAATGTTCCCTGCAAGAACTAATTGTTGATGATTGTGTTGCCCATTTCTGAGTCTTGTTGAATACTTCATATTTCCTATCTGCAGTGCTGCTATTGAATGTTGCATGATTATGTTGTTTACGGCTGTGTTGTCTTCTCAGTGAATCCACTGGAAAAGCAGTTTCTCACTCAAAAGGTTCAGGCTTACCATCTATTGCAAATGTTCTGGACACTTCACGGTGAAAAGAAATAACACTAACTGTGACCTAATGGGCTTGATTAAAATTCTAATTAGAGGACAATATATAAACCCATACATTTTCATTAAATTTTTCAGAAGTTGCCTGTAAGATAATTTCTATCCTAGACTACCTGAGAATGAACACAAAATTCAATTCTGCTAAATATTGCTTATTTTTGCCTACATAGGTTGTTGCTATGATTTTTTTTGTGTGTGTGTACAGAATCCAAGTGAAATTTAGTTGCTGCTGGAAAGGAATCACACCAGCAAAATAGTATACACGCCTTCTTGTGTCTCACGAGCCGTGCAACAGGAAGTAGTATCATTTAAACCTTAGTGGGGAAAAAACATAGAAATAATTTGCCTGCAGGGATCAGGGAATTTGACTTGATGATCTTTATGGGTTGTTTCCAATTTGAGATATTCTGTGAATTCTGAGGGCAGTGGACTAAAGCAGGTTTGTAGTCCTCTTTGAGGAATGAAAAATGCTGACAGGAGGGAAAAGGCACCACCCGAAACAAGATTTGTCAAGCAGGAAGGCAAAGAATTAGATAGTGGGTTGAAGATAATGACAGGAAGAGTGAAAATTGACTGGGAGAAGGGTTTAAGGGTGGGAGAGAGTATTATCAGACATTTGTGTCAGGATGATATTCTTATACCGGACTTCAAAAATGCTTTGCCATTTACCTTTTTGAATATATACAGTTCTCCCATCAATCTCCATACCTCTCCCTCTGCTCATGGATATTCTCCAAACTCCCATATGTTTAGCTTTCCAGTTCCTCCCCTCACACCCTGCTCCTGTAGGGCAGTGGCCTGGGATTTCCATTGTTTGGAGGGACAGCCTTTCTTCCCCTGTCCTCATTGTCTGACCCGGTCCCAGACACCTCTTTCCTAGCAGGGACAGAGAGAGAGTGCCCCATGAGGAGCAGTAGCCCTTGGCACTGCAAGTAGCACTCTCTCTCCAGTGCCAAGATGTGTTTTCTCACCATCTAAAATTGGCTCGGTGGGGGTGGACCACTGCAGAAGCCACAGCAGGGCCCAAGAGACTTGGGGGCATGTGCAGGAACTGCTGCTCTAGAGAAAAACATTTTCCATGTTCCCTAGAGGCAGCTTTTGTTTGTTTATGTTCAGATACAAATCTCTTCAATTGTTTGGGAATGATAGGTTTCTCCCCTTGGAACTTAAAAACACAACCTTTGTAAGACAGAGGTAGAGAAAAGCTGCTGACATTCATAAGCTGTTGCTTGTCGTGAACAAAGGATATTGAGATAAGACAATGTAAAAGAAAGGTTTCTGTTCTCCCGATTAGGGGCCTGATTATGCACAGATGCAGTACAGGCATGGGGAGGTTGGAGAGAGAAAGGGGATTGTGAAGTGGCAGGATCACGGATACATCACGCACTGTGGGAATTTATCCACCAGCCTTCTTAACACCTTAGCAAACCAAGCTGTAGTAGTTCTGCTTTTTTTTTATTTTCTGGCTAACTGTATAGTCAGAAATATTTAATATTAAAGCGGGTCAAACACAAAGAGAGGGGAATGGAAAAATATACAAATATTTGTCATGGCTTTTATGCCTTTTTCAGCTCTGCAGAATTCTGGAAAACAAGATTTTATCAAAATCTTAAAGGTTTCAATTGTTTGAGGAGCTCCTTAGGCAGATTAGAAAATGAAAGCAAAGAAGTTTATAGACTGTAGTTTTCCTGCTTTTGTTTTTAATTTTTGTATTGGATATGGCATTTCAGTGAGATCAGGTATGTTTCTATTTCTTTTTATATTATAATAACTTTTGGGGGGAAAAAAAGTTAAAATAATTATTTCAAGTGGAAACCATGGCCAGGCCCCTGAACCAGGTTTATATCTCGTTTGATCGAAGTCAATGGAAAAACTCACATCAATGTCAGTGCTTTTGATGTTCTTCTACTACATTTATCATGTCCAGATAGACAGGTGATGGAGAGCTACACATGCCCAGGGATACTTTTTTCCGTGAAAAAAGTGACAGATATTAACAGACACTATTACAGTAACAAAATACTTCAGCCTTGGTTTCCAAAAATTCATGATGTTCTCCATTAATCACGAATGCACAACCTGTAATTATAATTTATGGTATAAACATTATTAGAATAATAATAATTACCTTTTTTTTTTAAGCTTTCTTTCAGAATGTAATCTAAAAAAACAATCATACAGTGAAGAAAAGAGTCAATCCCACGTTCTGTATTAAACTAACACAGCTAACTTGACAATTAATTTAGGACAATCCATTTGAAACAATCTATTTCAGTGTATTAATTATCTTTGTTGCTCAAATAGGCGCTTAAAACCATTCAGTATAGGATCCATTAACAATTCTATTTTCTAAAGGTTGCTTTAAACTGTATCCCCTTGATGGAATCACCCTTCATATCTTATGAATCGACAAAACAGCAGCAGCAGAGTCTCTTCAAGGCTGAATATAGAAATTAAAAATCTGCTGCTAGTTCATTGTATGGCAATTCACCCTGAAGACAACACGTCCCATCTGAGCTCCTGGCTCAGCGCTGCCTCCCATCCAACACCTGGGTGCTTGTGTCACCCACACTGATAGGGCACCAGCTGGTAAAGGACTTAGTTGATTCTTTCTCTGCACCCAAAGTAAATGTTGACCTCAGTAGGAGTTCAATGAAACAATCCAAGGGAACCTCTGGTAGCAGGAGGTCACACGGGTTTTCTGGAAACTTTGGAAACTTGCCCAAGCATGGAGGCTTTGCAGTGTCACCCAGCTTGACCCTGGTTGCCAAGTTCAAAACCCAGTGACTGCAGTCTTCACAGCCAGCCAGCTGAGCAGAAGGCAGTGCTGTAGTCCATGGCCAAAATACATAATGGACCAGATCCTCATCCTATGTAAATAGGGAAATGACTGTAACACAGCTATGCCAATTGACTCTAATCAAGGCTCTGGGACAAGAACTCAAAGGGCATGTCTACATGGCTCAAACCAATGCTGTATCACAGATCTCAGAGCTAGTTTCAAATATTTTCTTATATGGCACAGTACAATTCCATATTGTAATATTGACTTGGCTCCCAGAAGTCCTTCAGATTGCCAGTTAACTTGGCTTCAACACACGGTTACAGCTACATACATAGTGATATATACATATGGTGTGAAGGAGATCTCTGTCTCCTGCTATGTTGTGTGGTTTACCTGGTGACAGCAATACTTAGGGTTTATATACCACTAAAGCAGTCTGAATTTTTTTTCTCATTCTTTTTCAATAAATCAGACTGAACTCTGTTTTTGAAAGGAAAACAGCTTTGCCACGTTACTCAGGTTGTGCTACCAGTAGGTGATGCATCCACTGCTTTTGTCATTACACTGCCCATATCTATCCCTTGAGTACTGGAGATGCTGGAAGGCTTGAAATCTTTCTTCGCAAGCTCAGTGACTAAAAATTACCATGATTCAGATCCTTTCATCATGAACTTCTGGATCAGATGGACATGCAGTCCTGCTGTCAATGGTAGTGGAAAGGCCGCAGATGGAACAAGCTGGTCGATGACATCCCACTCCATCTTCTTGCACAGTGAAACCAGCTGTGGCAAATGACAGATCATTTTTGGGGAAGACATTATAAAGCATTTTATAAGCAGTAAACTTCTGTGATTTTCAGAAAGACTCCTTTCACAAGTCACTTGACAAAAAGTGTGACTGTCTCTATGAACCTACCACACTGATGTGCAGAGAGTTATGTAAACCAGTGTGGGGGACAGGCCTTTTTTAAAGTCTGCCTTTTGGTCCCTTGAGAAGGAGCAATCTAGTGGGCTTATTTGTATTATCATGCTCACTGCTGCTTAAAAAAAAAAGACAAAATGTGGCAAGCAGCTCATTAAGAGAGAGAGATTGGATCTGTGTTAATATGCAAATGCTAATCCATTAGGACCCTGCTCATACACCAATCAATCAATTAACTCGTCTGTCTCTGTATTGTTCATTATTTGAAAAATGCTTTTAATCATTTTGCTATGCATTAATTAATAGCAAGCCTAGTTGAAAAGAAAAAAAGAAATTTAGCATTCCTTGGGGTTTACATGTACAAATATTTAGTATTCAGCTGTGGATCAGTGATTAAGATGTATCACATAGCCAAAGATAACACAGGGATTTACAGGAGCAGAGATACAGGGAAATTTGATTTTATATCAACTAATTCATATATACCTTTTACAAAGCTCTTGATAGAGTAAGCCATGACATGTAATAGATTTATAAAATCAAATTCAGAATTGCAGAAAGAGAAATCAAGAGGATAATATATGTCTTTTCTTCTGCTATTTGAGAAGTATTAATGGGCCCAAATAATAGCAAATGGACATAACCCCACTGACTTCAGAAGCAGTGCCACAGGAGATATGAATTTGGCTCCAAAATCAAAATGAGATAGCAATAGACAGAAAAGCTATTCCAGATGAAACTGAATTTTCTAAACAATAATGACTTTCTATTAAAGAAAAAAGAAGTGTATCACACGAGGAAGGAAATTGTTCACAATAAGGCGATAAAATTCTAAACTAGGCAATGGATGTGCAGTAGGACAGGCAATCTGAAATTGATACAAAGGTATGTAGAATTGTTTGAGAATAGACTGAGATGAGCTTCCTGAATATCCTAGAAGTCAGGTAGCATCATGCTGTATGCTGGAGTTTGGGGATGTTGTAGTAAAAGGAAGAGCAGCAGTCAAGGTGAGAGGAGAGTGATATACATCAGAATTTAAACAAAGGTGACAGCTGCAGAGAGTGTCTGAAGCAGATTAATAGACACAGGAAAAATAGGAGCTGAGGAAAGTTCAGGATCAAGGATGAAACAAAGGTGACAGAGAGATAAAGCAAAATGTGAAGCCTGGTTTTGAAGAGTTAAGAGAGATTGTATGGGGCAAAAGGATGCTTTTCTGCTGCATGCAAAGCTCTGTTTCTCTCCTTCACGTGAACATGGCTTTTACATAGGTGAGTAATCCCATTAATTTCATTTTCCTTCATATCAGCAATTGACTTCAAAGAAACTACCTGAATATGGGCTCACAGATGCAGTGATTTGCAGGCTCAGTGTTCAGTCTGACCTAACAGCCCATTTTCTAAGGGTCCTTGTGTCAGAGAGGCTTTAGTGCCCTGTGTGCACCACCGTCAATGAATGGCTTCTCTCTTTCACTGCAGCCTTCTTCATGTGGCCATTACCAGAGTGATCTCTGTGTCCTGGGACACAGAGAAATATGTTGCTGCTTGAGTCTTTGCATTTTCTGCCTGCTCTGTCTTCAGTAATTTAGTTGAATGACAGTAGGAAAACCCATGTGTTATTGGCTGCTAATTCTCAGCACACATCTGCCTTGTTAAGTATGACTCACCAAGCTCAAATTGCAGAGTGTTTATCCATTTGAAATCCTGAAGCTTTTACTGTAACACAAGGAAAATGACTGATCACCTCACTTAAAGCGTTGTTTTCCAAAATGTTAATATACTAAGGGTTTCTAGGAACATCGCTACTGCCGTAGATAAAGCATGGGGTTAGAATTTATTAGTGAATATAAGCTAAGCAATGTGCATACAGAGTTGAAATGTTATTTCTAGTTTTGAATTAATCCTTATTATTATAATGTATCAGCTTATACTCTTTTTTTTTTTTTTTAGTTTTGAGAGTTATGTTTTTATATTCTGTTTTTAAAATGTATTCAAAAGCAGCATGGAGTAGCAAAATAAGCAGAGGACAGGACCTCACCATTTATAACTCAGGCCATACCACTTAGTTACTATTTATTACTTGTATTATTTTTCCTCTAATAGCGTTAGTATATTTTTCCTTAGATACAAAAATCAGATTGTCCCTTTCTTGGATAAAGTTTGTTCTGAAGCTCTTTAAAACAGAAATGGTGCAAAAATATGGACAAATGAAGGTGCTTGTTCAAGGTCAGTCTCTAAGCAAGTAGCAGAGCTAAGAATAGATAAATACTGAGATGATGAGTGGGCATTGTGGAAATGCCAAGGACCAAAACATGTTTTATTTTGAGAGGAACTACTGAGTGTGTGAAAAAGAGCTAGCTGAAACTAAACCTGTCCTCTACCTACTCTTTGCCCTGTAGCCTTCACAATATACCAGTCTTTGGGTGAAATAAAGGTGCTATGGAAGAGATGGCAGCTTCTGGGCAGAAGCTGATTGCAGGTGATTCTTGAACAGACACACTGACTGAGTGCAGCTTCTGAGCATGGAACGATTCTGAGTGCTTACACTTTGGGTGCTTCATAACTACTCTCATAAAAAACAAAATGATGTGCTAGAAAAAAAATGGTTAGAATATCTGTTAATTGTGTTAACAGATTCGGACATAAGTCTTTTAAATGATTTGGTTTTGGAAAGTTTTCTAGGCTTTTGGAGGGTAAAAGAAATAAAAATGTGTTTTCTTCAGCTTTTTCGATTAAAAAAATGGAATTGAAGTTCCACAAGAAAGAACACTTGCAGGAACACAGGACATCTTTATTTTTTAAAAAAATACTTCAACTACAAATCTTTGACCAGCTCTAATTTTGAACGTTACACAAACACTGTGCCTTTCCCTGTTAGAGGAGGTGAAGTTTGCCAGCAGCAGCCGTTGGGATGGTGTGAGTAACTCCATTGGAAAACCACCGTGTTAATGTGATAGGGAGTGGCTGCAAGATTTGGGAATCATTTTATTTATTAAAAGCCATCGTTCACTCGCTGTCAGAAAGGACAAATAAGTTATTGTGGCAATGGCCCAAGATGTGAAATCCCTGGCATTCATTCCTTACTCTACCTCTGTGCTCTGAGCCTCAGACTAAAAAAATTCTCAGAAGTATTAAATGCTGAACTGTTTTTATTTTAATTGGCCATCCATAAACTACGAGTTTCAACACTTCCCTGTTTCACACAGAGTATCGGGTGGGAAAGAGCATGTGATGTCTGTGGAGCTGTATTGCCACAAAAGCCAGCAAAACACCCAAGGTCCTGTTGCTAAGGAATATTAAACAGGAATTCTGGGGGCAGAGAAGATATTGTATCCAACAGTATTCCAAATTCTGTTGGACACAAAGGAAATGAATAAACCGGGACTCATTCATCTCAGAACCACTTAAAAGATTTAGACAATGAGTTCTCACTGGGAAAGGACAAAAATCAGTAATGCAAGTTTCATTTTCAAGGCATTACACAGGAAATTCTAAACAATGGAAACTTTAAAACTTTAAATCTAGCACCAAAAACATAAGTGTATTTCCTTTCATACATATTTGTTAAGATATGAAAAGAGTGAAAAATATTTACTGTCTTTTCTTAAGTGGTGAAGGCAACATTTCTTTTGAAGTCATAGGCATATGGTGATGGGATATGTTTATACACAGCTGAGGCCAGATACGCTGTAAATTTTGTGGGTTTGTGTATGGAGAGGCAGAAATCACATAGTTCTCCGTGCTGATCTCCCCTGCATTCCTGGGAAGAGAGAACTGCAGAACTAAGCATTTCTGACACTTGAAGAATTCACCAAGAGATGCTCGCCTAACCCCGTGATTACTTCTATCTGTGCCTATAAACATACTGTAAATCATTATAGTATGGGAAATTGTCTCCTTGCATTGATTGCAGATAACAGATGACATTTTAAACAAGAGTAAAATGAAGTCTTCCTGCTTCTGATATTTTCACAACTTCTTTTCTTTACTAATTTTCAGTGTCAGAGACAGATTGTGCCAAAGTGCTAAAATGCGGCTTCCATAGATTTGCAAAGTGAATTAAACTATCCACCTCTTTCCTCTGAAGAGCCCATTGATATGCTCCTTGCTATATCTGAAGGATGAGAGAAACAGCTTTTATAGGCATGATACTGATGATTATATTTAAGAATTAAGAGTTAGATTACTGGTTTTCAAGAGAGTTATATTTTTGCATAGATTTTAGCCTTCTGCCTCTGAGAAATCTGTGACAATCTGTTAAAAAGTGCACCCATTAGAGTGTTGCCTTGCACTCCATCTCCCTCTCTGCCTCCTTGCTTTATCTCTGAGAGCTGTTTGGTAGGGGTTTTTTTTATCAGTTAGACATAGAAACCTAGACATACACTACTGAAAGGCCTTTACCTTTTAATTTGAAATCCCTTTCAGTCACCATAAATGCGTTCTCTCCAGGAACTCTGTCCGCAACATGTTTTTATCTACCAGATCCATGATCCTCCATGAGTCTCTTATCAGAAATATGAAAGAGCAAAAAAACTCCTCTCTGGATCTCTACAGTCACCAGTCCTGAGTCATCAACAATTATGAGCAAGATTTCCTGAAACAGGAAGCCTTATAAAAAAGTAAGTAAATAAGCAAAAGTGCACATGTATTGGAGTCTTTTAATCCATTCTTATTTTCTAAGTTCTCAAGTTCATATTTTCCAATTTTATTTCATAAATTAAGGCTAGAATTTTCTTTTAAAAAATTGAAATAGAAAACCCATTCTTTTCCCATGGCCTCAGGAACTGCAAATTTAAAAATGCTTTCCCCAGCACCTCTAAGTATTGTAGTGTACTTACAGATAAATTCCAGTCATGGCCACTGACTTCACTGCTCTGTCTTTAAAATGTAATAGATGCCACTATGCTTAGGAGTGGCTTTGTAGAAGGAAATGCTTTTAAATGGACACAGGTGCTTCTAGCATTATAAAAAATTGTTTGTCTTCTAAGTAATTTTGAGTGGAGAATGAAAAATATTTGCACATGACAATAGTGAAACAATGTAGATGATCCATCCTGCACTCCACCAGCTAATGATCAGTTCTCTACCAGTTTCTCATTTGTGTGTGTAGACCTTTTAAAAAAAACACCAGAGACCCAAAATGGATGAGCAGGATGGGTACCTTATGAACCTACACAGCTGATCTCTGGCTTGTGACTGGACCTGCTTGTGTCAGACTCTTTGTCTGACCTCGGGAGAGATCTTTCCCCCTTCCTCCCCCTTGTGCCTTCTTTATCCTATTTGTAAGATGAGGTTAATGATTTTGACTTCTTTTGTAAAGCATGTTGAGATCTGTCAATGAAAGGATTGTTACAACAGTAATAGTCAATTACAATAGCCATAATGGTCATACTCAGGGCTTTGGGAATAATGAAGATGGTACCAACCCAGAAATAAATCCTTTCATTAGATAGGCACTCATTAGGTGCAAAAATATGAATTGTATCAAATATCAATTGCATCTCTTGGATGTTAAACCTATTTCTCATTTCATTTGTAGATTATCATTTTCTTTGCATGATTTTTAGAAGATCATTCTTAGCAACCTATGCCTGCTCAATTATTTCATGGAGCTACTGGATCTCATTTCTGTATTTGCATTTCCCTGCTGACCCTAATTTGTAGAGCCAGCTAAATCATATCCCTAATTCTTCTGGTGGAATCTCAGCCTTCAGGTCTGAATCTCATCTTTCTTTTACCTTTCCCTTATTTCCAATAACCACAGCAATGTCATTTGGTTAAACACTCGATTTCCTCTTTTTGAGTGAAATTCACCACCAGAATCTTTGTGTGGTAGGGCCACACCACAAAAGAGTGATGAAGTCCATGTGGCTGCATTGTCCTGAATGAATGTGGCCCTGAAGCCAACTCCCATTGTCTGCAGGTCTGCTGCTGTCCCCAGCACAGATATTAATGTGTCTTCCTGGACAATTCTCCTGGGTTTATCTACCTCACAAAATCTGAAATGAAAACCATGCCAAAATTTTGGCAGAGTGAAAATATGGAAGTAGTAGTAAGAGAACACCATGGGATCAATAACTACCTTTGGCCAAATAACTTTTGCTTAAAAAAAAACTTGGAGGCAATTATGTTGCTTAAATTAAAACCTGGTTAAGTAAGAGCACAGACTACAATGAATCAGTCCAAGGTTTTTCTTAGCAGGTTGTAGCCCATAGCGACGACAGAGTGATTAATACTGAAACTGCCTCCAGCAAAGGGATCCTCTGTCCGGAGATGAGACTTGTGCATTACTCACAGAGGTCTTCTGGAGAGGCCAAGAGCACTTTCAGCTGAGTGGTTTCACAGTCAAAATATACAAGCTTGGAAATGAACAGGAAAGAGTTTCACCTGCCTTATGAAGTTTGAGATGTTAACACGCATAACATGATTTGCCTCATTTTTATAGTTCCCATTCTGTTAGGTATGCAACAGGGTCTAAATACTGTGCTTTCAGAAAAGGTTGCTCTATTGCTTTTTTTAAAAAACCTTTCCCTCTATTCACCTTCCCCTCTCCCCTCTTCCCCCCTTTCGTAAATGTTTCATAATCTAGATACTTTTCTCATTACAATTTCTGTCTGACATTAAAAAATGTTCTAAAATTCATAGCTTGGTCTTAACTTTGCTCAATAATTGACCATTAGTTTACTTGATGCATGACTGTCTGAATACTTTGTACCAGTAAATATAACAAACTCATGATAATTACTATGTGTAACATGTTTGCATTCAAACATGACCTTGAACTTACTTCTCAAACATTTCAGAAATGTCAGCTATGATGATGATCTTTGTTCATTACTCAAAGGAGTTTCTGGGTCTGAATTGTGTAACATGCATTTATGTCTATTTAAAATGACACAGTAGAGCTATTTTTATTGTTTTAAACATTTAAAGCACTTTTAAATCTCAGTAGCCCTCTGAGTCATACAATCCTATGACCATCTTGGCACTTTTCCAATCCAAATGTCTATTAAAAGCTTTGACAAAAGAAACCTTAATGTATTTCAGAAGCAGCTGCAAGGCCAACCTGTATGCTTATTAATACCCTGTTATTATACACTTATAGGTGTATAGCAGCACATTTTGCTGAGGGATACCTAGTCCCAATTTAAAAAGCAAATGAAATCATTTTTGGTAGAAATGAATGTGACAGGGTGTTCATCTACACTGGAAAACATCCGCAGCAAGCGAAGGTGACACAGTGATACAGCCCCTGCCTTTTTAATCACCTGGGCATAATGTTGATCCGTCAGTTCCAGCAGCATTAGCCTCTCTGCAGTAAGTGTGGTAGCTCAGCTGTGTGTTCCCTACCTTGGGCTCATCTCCCTCTGTGGCAGGAGGGTGTTTGGGGCACGGTATGGACCATTGCTTCTGTTCTGTGGAGCCTCAGGAGCTTGGTTCCCTGTCCTTGGTTTAGACAGCAATCTAAGCAGGCTACAACTGACCAAATTGTTCAGGCAACTTGCCATGAAAGAGAAAACTTTTCACCACTGAGATACTGTGACGGTGAAAACACACAGCTTCCAAAGTCTTCCAACCCCTCGTAGATGACAATGACCTTTAACTGACAGCTGAGAAGTGACCCTCACCAACACTGTGTTATGCAATCATCCAACAGCCTTGCTCCCAATGGAAAAAAAACCAGTTCTCATACGGAAGACATTGGCTTTTGTCTGGGAATTGAACTGGCATAAACCTCAGTGACTGCCTCCAAACCAGACCAGGATACTATCTCAGGCTGGAGCTGCCTGGATTCAAAGGATTATGAGATTCCTTTTCTGCATCCATCAGTGTATCTTGCTCAAATGCAAGTCACAATGAGTTAAAATTAGAGGGTCTCTGTCCTTGTGCTAAGCAGCACTTTCACTTCTCTGATGCCTGTTTGCTTCCAAGGCACAGACACTGCTTTTAATAACAAAGTGAAAGGGACACTGGTGACAGTCATCTATATTCCCCTCCATGCATTTACATTTGACTTCTCCTGCACCTTTCTTAAATTAGGTACTGTCCACATAAGAATTCAAGCCATGCCAGCCACAGCTATGTTTAAATGTGGTTGTGTACTAGTATGATTCCAGCATTCCATTTCTGACCACAAGGGAACAAGGATTTTTAAACTGTTGTTGCTGTTTCCCTTCCCTCCTAAGGCATGTAAGCTGCACTGTGCTGTTATTGGCGAGTCAGGCCTTCAGTCAAAAGTCTTGTGTGATTTTCCATATGCATTTTGAACTGTCTAAGCTCTGCTTCTTTTTCTCTTGATATATAGACTGCAATTTGGTACTACCACTATTCTGGCAGGCAGAAAAAAATATGGATCATATTGCTCTGTTCCTTACTGGAGGATGCTCAGACCTTTTGGAGAGAGACACTGAATGACATAAAAAGAAAATCCTCTGAGACCAAAAGCATTGCATGAGAACTCTGTTGAAGTGAAACAGTAGCAAACCCACCTCTCTAGGCATCTCAATAGCAAGGCTACTCCTTCCTCGTCAGAAGTTAAATGCTTCAGTAATGACTAAAAAAATAGGACAACCTTTTGAGCAAGAATTCTTTATTCAAAAACATGCCATGGATTCTGTTTACTTTATACTACAGACAGAAACTAGAGATTTTAGGTAACACTACTTCGACTTGCATCAGTGAAATAATGCACTGGTTTAAAATTGACCCATGTAGAGATGATTCATGGCAATGGAGAATTCAGTACTTTAGACTTCTATGTGAAAAGCTATAAAATGCCAGCTTTGCATGGAGATGGACAAGTAAATGTCCTGCAGTTTACAAAGCAGCAAGGCAACATCTGCATTTTCAACTACTTAGATACAATCTCATCCAAAAACTAAGGTCTAAGCAGAGACTGAAGCTAAAATTTGTAGATCAAACTAGAGGTAGTCCACCACTTAATGCTTTTCATTGAATGACAGAATCACCTTCCTCATGTGGAAGTCAGGTTTAAATCTTTGCCTATGCCTAGGTTATGGTTCACATTCAAATACTTCTGTAGCTCTCTGTAGGTTAAAAAATACATTATTTACTCCTTAAGGTGAGAGATAAATTGTGTTTTAAAACAGAAAGTTGCGTTTTTTTCTACACTATTAGGAAAGGCAGTATAGGAATTGCCACAAAAACATTCCCAACAGAGCAGACAATTCAGTTTTCCAGATATCCTTAAGAATACTGGTTCTCCAAAAGATCCTGGAAGCTTTTAAAAATTTAAATTCAGAGAATATCTTAAAAGACCTAGTACTTGTCTCTTCTACCCAGGCCTGTATGTACGTTAAGCATCCACTACTGGTAAATGGTGTAAAAGGCAAAATGAACTTGACAAACACATTGCTGAGGATGACTGCTCTGTGAAGAGTCTGCGAAATGATGTAGTGGCAAGGGAATGAATAGTGTTTGGTTCTTGATAAAGGAGGTAGATTCCTGCCCAGGAGATCAATCTGTGCAGCAAACTTATTAACTCTTATTGAGTAAGCCGCTTCAGTTAGGGCTCTGGGAAGCCACTAACATCACACTTGCAAACAGTGGCCCCTGACCTGTCAGTAACTTCCCCTCTGTTCTTGGTCTACCACTGTCCCAACAGAGGATTCATCATTATGTGCCTTACCATCCTTCTGCCTGGTACTGTTGATCTGGAGATTGCTTACTGGTGGTCCGCAGAGATGACAACAGTCACGCAAGCTGAACGAAGGCTGGGAGGCTGCCCACAATCCCTCTTTACTTGTATAAAAATGAAAGGAAGGCTGAGTTAAGGTTGGAAAATGATCTCAAGTGAGAAATATCACTTTCTATTCACTTATTAAGAATCTATTAATTTCACTTTATTGAAAAAAAGTAAAATAGATGCTTAATAAGTGAATTTTTAAGTAAAAAATAAAAAAGTAACATGTAGAAGAATATTACTTTGTAAGTCTTATGGGAGGGAAATCTTTAATGGAAAAGTAAGTCAAGCTTCAATTAGGATACTATCTCAAAAATGTCTCAAGATCATAAATTAGAATAACCTAATTGGACTTACCTCATTTTTATACCAACTAGGAATGTGACTCTCTGCATCTCTCTGCAGAAATCTTCAGTTAGAAATTATTCTTCTTTATAAAGTGTTTCAAAGCCTTTGATGGGCTATTGAATGACAAATTTCAGTGCTTTAGGCCACCTTCTTCAACTTAATGGAATATTTGTGCAATTAAAGAGATACCATATTTTTGGTGTGATGTACATTTGAGTACTGCTAGTTCTGTGTCCCTGTAAAAGAAAAAAATCTTTGTTTCATGGGAATGACCAATGTAGGTGGACTCATTTATGTTTGTGGCATGTGAAGGAGTTTTTATTTTTCAAACAGAAACATATTATTTTGATTAACAGACTTTCAGTCTTCGGACTGCCTTTGCTATACCCATGTTTGGATGAAAAGCGTATGTTCACCTTCTAATAAGCTGCTTTAGTACTGCTGGAACATCTTCTTACCACAGGTTTGCAACAGGAACCATGATTCACACTATCATGTGTTCTGGACTACTTAAAATTACAGTTATTAAGCAGTTTGGAGAAAGGCAAAGCTCTTAAAAAATCAGCACATCCTGTAGGGCCTCAACTGTTTTGCAAATGTCAGGTATATTCATTCCTGCCACCCATCCCACTACAAATACAGACAGATATTTTTATAGGGTAAAGTCCAGAGCTGTATCCTGCAACAATCTGTTTTGACCTAGTCATCCTTCAAGAATGTTCTTACTTTTTTCTTTCTTTAGTTTTCTGGTTTTCCCTTTCACATTCCAGTTTTTTTGCTACTCCTTACCACTTAGTGTTTTCACTTCCCTGATACTATTTAAGACTATCCCTAGCTCTCTTTTCCCTTTAGCTTCTCTATAAAATTCCAGCTCTTCTTGCATTTCACACTTCCCCCTACACCACAGCCAGTGTGCATCCAAACAGCAGACCTGAGTCCTACTATGAGATTAACCAGTATCCAAAAGAACCAGATTTGGGTTTCCCTTACTGTAAGGCTTGCCAATATATTGAGTCATGGGAGGCTTTTTTGCCACTTTTTGGGGAAAAAAAAAAAAGATGTGAAAAAAAGTTAGAAAATGCTCTTGCAAAGGCCAGTAGTGTTTTTGAACGGGTGTGTCTGTCATGCTGGTGCCCACAGCTTAAAATAAATAAAATCTTAGGATGACTGTGCTGGCTAATTTGTGAGATAAGCCTTTTATATTGAGGATTTTGTCTGGACAAAGTGAACAGGCTGGCGAGCTGAATATGTAAGCAAACCACTTACCATGCCTCTTGCATCACACATGCACATAACTAATATGTTAATCATCAATGTTCAAACACAGTTACCAGATATCATGCCAGAAATAACTTCTGTCTCTGTTATTTTTGTTGACCTACCATATTTCTTCACTTTTATCTCATGTTTCTAGCTCTCATTCAATTTTGGTTTTGAAATCAGTGGACAGATGAAGATTTTCATAAAACTCTTAACTCTCTTTGCCTTAGTACAAAATATCCCTCTGATATGCCAAGCATTGCCGTTGGCTATTAACTTTCACTTAACGGACTATGAATTAATTTACCATGCTGACATGGGCAGTTTGAGTCACAGCATGAGTCACAACTCATGTTATAGTTTGTTCAATTACATCCCAGTCATTTGAACTAATTGAGTCAAATGATACAGTGTCACAGGACTTACTGTAAGTCCAGAGGATTTCTCCTTCTGCCTAAGCTGCTCATCTTCAGCTGTCAACAGCTCACAGCACTCGGTGTCATCGCTACCAGATCCCTGGCACTGAGAATCTCCAGCAGCTCACACCCCTCCACACCAGTGGCTGCTCTGGATTCGGTTGCGTCTATGCCCGCGCCATTGCTGCTCTTTGCATACTTGTGTTTTAACCTTCCTCGCCCTCCTCCCTCCCTGACAGGTTGCTGGACATGCGCTGTGTGCTCTCACATCAGACAGCTTACTCATGGAGCCGTTTACTCTCTGCCAGGGCTCCAAGTTGCAGAGACACCTCTTGTGGCTTTACTTGCAAGAGGAATGGAAAGTCACAGAGTAATGCTGCACTGAAAATGTTGTGGCTTTGGGTTTTGGGTTTGTTTATTTTTGCTGAGGTTCACTCATGTGCCAAGGCAAACCATGCATAGCATTCTCAAACTGCCTTTTCCCCGTATACATTACCTTCATTTACAATGGGATTAGTCCCATTTGACAGTGGGGTAAATGACACTAGCATTTGCTGCTGTGTTGTAATAAAGCTTTGCATTTAAATGAACACATTTGACTTGGATTGTAAAGTACTTTGCAGATGTAAGTGAAGTAAGCCTCCTGTCAGCCCTGGAGATAAACAAAGAACATAAACAAAGAATGTTACATCCATTTCACAGGTAGATAATCTGAGGTACAAAGAACTTGAGGCAAGAAGTTTGGCAGACTAATTCACTTCCAATGAATCAGTTGTGGATCCCGTTCCTCATGTTAGGAAGCAGCCATTCCCCTACAACAATGTCAAAAAGACAGAAGTGTGTGAAGTCTTTGAGCTGTGTTTCACTGCCATGTGTGGTGAAAGCTTGAGGGGACCTAAAGTGAAGCCTAATGAAAATTTTTCACTGAGATTATTTTTGAGGGAAAATATGACCATTAATCAAATTAATTGTTTGGCCTTGTAAAAAAATAAAATCTGTCTTTAATAAAGAAATTACCTTCAACAGAAAAAAAAATCCTGTTTATTTGGAAAGGTGTTTAATTTATCACTCAAGTACTAAAGTAGTACTTCATGTGAAATTATGAGAGCAGAATGACTAAGGGTGCACTATGAGTCAGAGTCCAGACAAAGCTTTCAGATACCTTAGTTTTGGATAAGGATGAAACCCATGAAGCTTTCCTGTGTGGGTTACAGAAACAGGGATTGGAATTCTACTGGGATTTTCAAGTAAAATTTCAATAAATCCTTGCCTCATTTATCTGCACTCAAATTCTGAGAAGTGAGAGTCACTCGTGAATGGAGAGTTAGAGTGTGGGATAGTCTTAGGGCAGGACCAGTGAGAGGTCTTAGAAATCTTCTCCAAATCCTAGAAGAAGGGATGTTCTAAAGGTAGCCAGGAAGGAAAGTTTCCAATGGTGGTTTTGGCTAAGGGTTGACAGGCTGTTGTGGAATAACCTTTCTCTCAGTAAGTCAGAGCCCAGAGGAACTGACTTTTCACCCCCACAGATGACGCTCTTTCTTTGGAGGTCAAGTAGTAACTCCTACCAGCTCTTCATACCATTGACTTGTAGAGGATTTTTAATTTACTGGACAAGCTTAACTCAGTCTGGAATTTTCCTGGATATCGGGAACAGATGTAGTCCCTTTATAGTAGAACTGACAGTAAAATGCATTACTGGAAAGAAAAGTATCCCTTCCTCCTGTTTCATTTCTGTGTTCAACCCCTGCTATAAAATACCCTATGGTTTTATGCTTTGTTCAAATGACATCTATGATTCATGGTTGGTCACTCCACATATGAAAACTGTAACTTTTACCAGGTGAGATTTTCTCATTCAATTCCATTAACTAGCTTCATATTGGACTGACATTCTTACAATTCAAAGAAGCCTGTTTCTCCAAT
This sequence comes from Urocolius indicus, assembly GCA_013401255.1. Lineage (NCBI taxonomy): Eukaryota > Metazoa > Chordata > Aves > Coliiformes > Coliidae > Urocolius > Urocolius indicus. The sequence continues at coordinate 17,999 of WBNH01005750.1, forward strand.
GTAAATCACTTGAATAAAAGGTCAAAACAATGTGATATTGATTTAGATGCTACACTGGGACCATTTGCACATAACTTCTTTCAGGAGTACATATTAGATCTTCAGACTGAAATTTAAGATGCATGCAAGTTATAAGTGCTGGCTGTTCTACTACTTTATCCTCTTGGCTGTGAGTTGCCTTCATGCTATTAAGCACTTGGGCACAGCAGTAGTGCTGTAGCCATCAATCTGAATGGACTCCTGTGGAAGGAGCAGAAGTTGTACTCTCATATGAACAAAAATGGTTCTTGATTGAGATCTATTTATACATTTGTAAAACAATGCAAAACACACATCTGTTGAAGCATTTCACTAATAGTGGGATTATTTATTGTGTTTTTCTGAACGTGATGACCCAATTTACATGTTGATTTGCTTAGCATCTGCTGCAATACTGGAGAAAGAAATCCCCACTGAACCACAGAAATCACAGAATAGAAATGTGGGTGGGAGGAGATATGTGAAGATCATTCACTCCAATCTCCTGCTGGAGGCAGGCCTGTCACCAGCACTATATCAAGTCAAGCATGACTTTGTCTACCCTAAATCTTTAAAATCTCCTGGGATGGAGATTCCTCAGCCTCACTGGTCTGCCTTTTCTAGTATTCCTTCGTCTTATCAGTGGAAAAAAGAAATTATCTGTTTCACCAGTCAAAACCTTCCAGATTGCAGTTTGTAGCTAGTCTCCCTTGCTATATTGTCAGTTGCAACTGAGAAGAGTTTCACTCTCATTTTTGTAATTACTCTTTAAGCAATTGTAGGAAATCCTGAAGTAAATAAAGAAAGTCTGTGTTACCATATTTATTAATAAATTTCAGAACATGCACATTAAAATTTACCAGAGCACAGCTATCAGGGTGCAGGCTTCATTCACATGAGCCTTTCTCAATATCTCACCTGAGATTTGTCCTACAAAGGTGAAGTGATTCCATTAGGAAGACATTCCTGAAATCCCCATGAAGAGTCAATGGAAAGAAGACTTCAGGCTGCCCGTATCAGGTTCTAAAGGTGCCTTACTCTTACCACTGCTGTCATTAGTCAATTCAACAGCTGCAATGAACTGCTGGAAAGTAGAATTTCATGCATTATATATCCTATACTGTGTGTGGAAGAGAAGGGTACAGCTTATGCTGCCCAAAGTGTTAAGATAGCCTGGGTATCACATGTTGCCATCGTTCTTACCACATTAAGAAAAACCCTACAATTTTCCCTTCCTATTTTTCTGATTTTTTTTAAATGCTCCTTAAAACTTATATCAAGATTTATTCCCTTCTAAAATGAGAGTAAGATCATCAGAAACTAATTAGATCTGGTTCTAGTGTAAAACCACAGTGGAAACTTTTATGAAATGTCAAAGCTGACACAATTATTACTGGTTGTGGGCTCTAAGGGAGACAGTAGTTTCCAGACTTTGTGTTATTTCTTTTCTTACTATTTCTTTTTTGCTGTTTATTTTTTGGTATTTGGTGTAGGTTGCTGGTGATTTTGTTTGTTTGTTTGTTTTTGTCTGTTACACATAACAATGGTAAAATACAGTTAAAAAGACTATTGTGTATCCTAAACAACGTCTACCACTCTCACTTTTAGGCTTTTATACCCCAAACACTGACAGTAATTCTGACTGTAATCATCATAAGCTTTGGTTAAAAAAAAAAACAAACAGCACATACATTTTTTAATTTCACTCCAAGATATCTGAATAAATAAGTATACATCCAGACATCACAAATCACTGTGCTGCTAAACTAATATTTTCATGGCCTCTCCAGTTAGTCGACACTATTTGGTTAAGGACTTGTTTTTCTTTGGTTAGAAAATGTTGACTTGGAAAAAAAATGAAACTTGTAGGAATGGACTAGTTTTGATAGATTTCTTTATTTCTTTTAAGATTTTATATCTTTCTTGTAGCCTTGATGAAATTTTGATCAAAGTGTCTTGTTATGTACTAATACTGAAGGACGAATTCAAGTCCCCTCTGGTAATGAGTGGGAACCTGAGCTGGGTCTTGTGTCAGTGCCATGACCACTGGGTATTGGGGAAAGAGTGGTGATAGTGTCCTTTGTTTTCTTCTTAGAATTCTTAGCCAGACATTGTTGTTGAAGATAGAATGCAGCCTGAACAAGGACTCTAACCACCTGCCTATATACTCCTAAAATTGCAGGACTAGAAAAGGAAATGATCTTTTTCTCAGGAAATCTAGTTCTCTCCATAGACGGGATAAGATATGTGAAGTCGTTCCTCACAGATGTTATTCTAATCTGTTCTTAAAAGCCTTCAATGTAGAGTCCATACCTCTGGGGATTTCTGTTTAAAGCTTTAAAAATTTCTAAACTAGAATCAGTATCATAGCTTCTAATTTGAGGATTTTTTATTTTTTTTTTTTTAACTTTTACAAGAAGTAAGAGCTAAAATTCTCATTGCCGAGATGGGAAAATGAATTACAGATAACTCTGGGCTAATTCTGATGATGCAGAAAACTTAGCCTTCCCATATCTACATAATGGATATACATTTTAATTCTGTCTTGATGAACATAGCAACCGTTTACAAGTGCTGGTGGTATTTTCTGTACAATTAACCTCTAATGTAGCAATTTACATCAAAGACAATTGTGCACTATTTCCTGTACATGTTCTACAAAGGATTCTCTCCACATGCTGCATGTTCAAAGCTAACCACATGACTGCTCGCTTTCCTATGATTCTTTCTAAAATATTGCAAAAGATTTTTCAGAAAAGATGGATGAATTAGCAAATAACTGGAAGAGATTAATAAAAAACCAAAAAATAAAAGAACAGAAAGGACTGTAGATGTTAATCTTGTATTTTGAAATTACATTAGCTTTCAAGGAAAAAAGAAATCAGAATTGGTTGTAAACTGAAGTAAATCTCAGTTTTAGTAATTTTAATGATTTTATTTCAAATCTTGCAACATTAAGAGATTTTTTTTTTAAATCTCAAAACCTGTGAAGACTTGTCTTTTTGTAATTAAAACAAACAAACAAACAAACAAACTTAAATGTCTAGTGTCAAACCTTAGTATAAAATGAGAAATAGTGTACTTTAACTTTCCAGGACTAAAAAAATGATCAGAACTTATGGTTTGCATTAAAACAAAAAAAAAATGTAATTACTTATATTTGGTTAGAAGGACTATGTAAAACAAGGTTTACACTAGCTGTAGGCTTGTCCTTAGGCTTATAATAAGGACAAACTTACAAGACCTGCAAAAACCAAAGAGTAAGTTAATCTAAACACTGAAGTCTTTTTGCCACTGCACCAACTGGTGTGGGTTATACAAGCAAAACAACTGTTGGCATTTTAGGACAACTTCCATCTGAATGGTTTTCTGAGATAAAAAGGCCAGTACCTGTTCTAGTAAACTTGCTTGTTTAGATAAAGCCAAAAGCTTTGAAATAAATGTCTTTCATTTACTTTACAAGAAAGATCAAGACTGATGGCTTAACTTTTTACTTTCAGTAATTATTATTTCCCTCACTTTCTCTCCATGACTCCCCTAAGGAGACTTAAAATACTTACTACAGAAGGATCTTCCTGATCAGAAAGTCCACTACCCCTTGCCATACTCTCACATCATAAAATCACTTCTGTAAATCTGTTATATTTCCCTGTAACTCATTTTTTAATTTTCTCTACCCACTTCTCCTAATGAAAGGTTGTTCCTGAGCTTCAATGAGGTGACAGTTTGAAGCTTTTAATTTCCAGACTATGTTATTTCCTGATCATTTTCTTCTGTGCAGTAGCTGTCATGTAATCTTCATTTGTATTGCTACTTAACCTCACTAGATACATTTCTATCTGCTACAGTGCTAATAGTGCTTGGGATTTTTACATTTGACTTTGTAAAAAGTGTGAGGTAGATTATTTTTTAAATTATTATTCAGTAGAGGGAAAATTCCCATAGAATTATTGATTGCTAGAGCCTTTTTTTCCTGATTGCCTCAATTATTTCTATTTTAAATCTTTTTCTCTAAACCAGCAAGTACACAGAAGAATAAGGTAGTTTGTGTAACCACACATTAATAGTAGCTAGATTCGTAGGTCTCTTGGGCTATGTTGTTTTGCAGAATTATTAATAGCCTTCAAGATTTTTGCCATGTTTGACTAATTTCAGTAGAAAACTACTATTTCTAGTTACTCAAGCTCATAGCAGAATCCAACAGAAATGCAAGCCTGCATGAACTTAGTTTTTGATATAGCTGTAAATTAGGTTACCCATTCCTCTTTGGACTCTGCTTTGTCCTTGGTCCAGATGAATTTGTATAACACAATAAAACAGAATTTTCATCTTCTTGAAATACTGTTTTCTTTCTCTTTTACAGAAACAGATAGAAGACACTGGAAGACAATAGAAGAAAAAAACCTAAAACAAACCAAAACCAGTGAAGACTAAAATCTTGGGGTAATTTCCTAGAAAAGCCTTAATACAAATATTACATACCCCCATCCATGATATTCATTTGTCTATCTATAACTCTACCTTATACACAGACCTAGTAGTTTGTCCACCCTCCCCTCATGTCTGCCATTTGCCTTGGAACCACCTCTGCCATAATTTGGGGAACATCCGAGAGTAAAATTCATGATTGTGCTGAATTTTGAGTCTAGAATATCATTTCTCCTTGCACTATCCATAATCAAGGGATCCGAGGAACTTAGTCACAAGGTCCTTTCCCTGCTGCTTCTGCAGTTGCACGTGCTGTGTGCAGGTCTTCCTCTCTGATTGGTATCTTTCCTCCTTCCTTCTCTTTTCCCTCTGCATAAGACAGCAAACGTGCAGCTTGAACCTCTGATTATTTGTAATGTCCCTGTTCTGTTCTTTTCTGTCCTAATTTTGTTTTAAAGCACAGACAGGGGAATTTTAACATGAAACTTCAGAAACCTGATGTTCATGGATTATATATAATATTACTCTGCTGGGGTTTTATTTCAGTTTTTCTCATTTATAATTCTGAAACAAAATAAATCTGTGTCCAAACCTAAAATTAGGTTTATTATTCAAAAACATAAATTCAGATGCTGAACTACCTTCTTGATAATTTTTTTGCGATCTCCCAATATATCATATGTTCATTCAAAAGGGAGTAAACAACCATTTTCAAGGGCTGATACAGACAATGCAGACCTCAAGGAGTCTGTGTCACAAACAGGAAGTGAAAGAGTATTTTTGAAAATAACTACTTCAAAATAAACAGAAAGGTAATTTTGCATAGAAAAAAATGAGTTATTTTTACTGTTGTCAAGACTGGAGTTGTGTAGGAAATATTAATTTTCAGGTTTCTTGTCTCCTGTATTGCTTGTTGAGATATACTTGGAAAACCTAGTCTTCTAGTCTAGCCCCATTTAGCTGTTAAGGACAAATGAATGCAAGCAAGAACAAATTTCTTCTGGCTTCTGTATGCATGATTATTTATAACAGTTGAAAATGATCAGTTTGTGGTGGCTGAAAGAGTTGGTATTTAGAAGATAAAGCATGTCAGCTGTTTGTGTTAAGTGCTCCTAACCATTTGCAATCAATGACTAAAATAGTGCTTCAGGCTAACCTATTTCACTTGGGAGCTGTAGGGGGACAGCAGAATACACATGCTCACTTAACTGGGCTCTAATGAATGGTTACGGATTAAGCTTCAGTCATTTGTTCATTTACAATAAGAATGTATAGATGAAAGCAAGCATAGTCCTGTGAAAACCGAGTTACCTTTAAAATCACAGATCTGAGTGTGTACTGTAAAATTTTGTATTTTGGGATATAGGATTAGAAACAATCAGAAACATTCTCTCTCCGTTTTTTATCCACCAACTTGCATATGAGTAAGTGATTGGTCACTGAAACACCTTGATTGCTTTGTCTGTTTTCTTTTTTGGGTTTTTTTTTCCTTTTCTTTTTAGCACTCCAATTATCATTTTTTCCTGTAACATGATCAAAAGCACAATCCCGATGATTTCTACAGTGGTACAAAAGTCTTCTCCCTCCAGATATACTACTAGGTTTTGCTCCAATGACATTTGAATGAATAGGATGCCTGTCACATTTCACTCATTTTTTTTCTCTAAAAGATTTGTTTATCTTGTCAGAGGCCAGTGAAGTAGAGAAATGGAAATATATCTTTTTTTTTTTAAGGAAAAAAGAAAAAAGGTTATTCTGATCATCCCATCAAGCACGTAATAAAAAAATAAAACCAAAATAAAAGCTGTCCTCTTCCCCCCAAAAAAGTGTAATCATTTTTCAGATGTCTTTAACGCTCTGTGATCTGAATGACCAGCTCTGAATAGCAAAAAACCAAGTGATGAATAGCTGGAATGATTAGTTTGCAAACAAATCATCAGCTGAGTATCACATGTCCAAGCTATTCACCAAATATTTAGAGAGCAAGTAAGCAGTGTTGCTTCATGAACAGTTTGATCAGATGTGATACTTGTTATGAGTCAAAGAGCTGTAATATAGATGGTAAGCTAGATTTAGTGTGATACCCAGAAATTAAAACAAGACATGCTTTCTCTGGAGCCTTTCAGCAACTCATATAGCAACCAATACATAGGATGAAATAATCCAACTATCATGGAGTTTATGTAGAAGAGGACAGTCTCTCATAATGTGATTCAAAAAACACAGAGATTTTACAACTGGCACCTTAAGTTTTATAATTTATTGTTCTATTATGAATCCCAACTGATTCTAGCCTTGCTATTATCTGGAGACAGGCCACTTACTTGAAAAGGTGTTTTGGGATATTTTTTCCTTCTGCCTTTCTTCTGGAATTTGGGAAGTATGTCTCAATACAATATCACTTTCAGCTCTGATACATTCTTTCTGATTATCAATGAGGTTAATGTGAAAAAAGGAATGCAATACATGGCTCCACTGTGTTATATGGAAGCTTTTCATTCGTCGTTGCAGTTTAAATTGCTATTCTGATGGCGGTGCTTCAATGCTGCAAAAATACTTTTTAGTACTAATTTAAGAGCTAATCTGAATTGTTCAGAGTGTAGCACCGATACCATCATCCTTTTGGTAAGAAAAAAAGAAAAGAAGAAAATTTCTGTATTTCATCAAAAAGCTCAACTTTTCAGTGCAAAATTGAAAAAGAATATATTTTTGCTTGGAACCTAGACTATTTTGATTCAGACATTTTGCTACTGTGTTTTTTGGGAATCCTAGCTTTGATGGATGAAAGGATGGTCTTCCTTGGGATTTCACATTTTGCAATACACTTTGCAAAGTAAATAACACAAATATTAGCATCTGGATATGACTGTTTGCCGTGTGTCCCTGGGTTTCTGCCAGCATGGAGATTCTGAATTCTGTAAGTTTACATTGGTATAAGAGCACAATGGAGCAGAAAATGATGTTATAATATACTTCCTTTTGCTCACAATGTTTAAGTTCAGCAAAAATTAGTTTTCTCTTGCATTTCATCCAGTTTCCAACGAAGAAATGGACTTATGCAACTGCTGTGTAATACTTTTGAGTAATTGCTTTATGGAAGGCCACGTGTTCTCCACTCAGTTAAAATCTGAGTTTGTTCTCACACAAGATATAGAAGGGTCAAATGTGTTCTGAGACACAACTTCATTTGGTATGAAGTCCATAAAGTTTATGGGGCTACAAAAATATATACAAGCAGCTCCTCGGAGGAGTTTTCCCTGTTAAAAAAATCATCTGCATTGGAGGCATTTTGCATTTAGCAGAGGTAACTTCAGAGCCAAGGCTTTTGCACCTACTAGCCTTTGTCCTGTAAATTGTCTCCAGATTCATAACTGCTAGGATTGGAGATGGGAAACTGAATGCCTGTTGAAGAAAAAGGATTTAGGCAGGAAATCTGAAAACACAGGATCATATCCTTCATTAACCAAAGTTCACGTAGGCCATTTTTCTCCCTTGGACCAGAGCCAGTGCTACAGGAAATGATACAAATTTTGAATAATTTGGCCCCAGAGTTTTGACCTGTATAACTTACTTCTGTGATCAGTTTTAACAAAAACCCAGGAAAAAAAAGAAAAAGAGTCTGAATTCCTGAACTCCAGCAATTCCTGAAGCCATTTTTATGAGAGAATGTTCTGTATTTGAATTCAAAATGAAATGCATATGCTATTTATGTTCAGATAGTGTATTTGTTTTGAATAATTGGAGGATAGTATTTGTAAAGGCTATTTTAAGTATTTGTCTATTGTAAAATTCAGTTTACCAGAGCCTACAAAATTAAGTGCTCCCTGTCATTAATGGAGACGGATCATTTTCTTCAGATAGTGAGCTTAAACATATTTGGAGCCTATGTAATGTGGGATTATGTGGATATCTTTTACTGTGGCCAAGTTTTTTTTGGTTGTTTTTGTGTTTGGGGTTTGGTTTTTGTTTTTTCATACTGGAAAAATGATTTCTGGTGGGTTAGTAAAATACAGTGAAAAAAAAAAAAACATCAGTTTTGTATAATTTGGATACAATATAGGAAAACATAACCTTTTGCCATAGCAGGACTTCTTTGTGGGCAGATGTGCATGAACTGTGGTCAGTGACTTCAGTCAAATACGGTCACTGAGGTAAGAGAAGATGTTCACCCCACATAGACCATGTCCTTGAGATCAGCAAAGCTTCATCTTGAGTATCTTGGATCCACCAGCAGATCTGAGACTGAAACAAGGATTTATGAAAATTGCCCAGTGACATAAACTAGATTTTCGTTACAGGAAATATTTAATTTTGACAAGTTTTTTTCTTAGAATTAGTAGCTTCATCTTACTAACTTCTTCTTTTTGGTATCACAGTTTACACCATTGTAGCTGTTACTATAGCTATGGAGTATGGTTGTTTCCATGGTAATACATGGTGTGCCATAAACAAACTACATAGCGATAGCTTAGTTTGAATGTTATTGTTCTGTGCTACTGTATACAGAATGTAAATATTAAGTTTATTAAAGAGGATGTGAACAACACTTAACTTTTTTTTTTATAGCATATTCAAATTTTTACTCAAACGTATATTTTAATGAAAACCCAGCAAGGCAAAGTCATCCAATCTTTATAAAGTATGAGATAATATTTTAAGAAGCTTACAATTTCCATTCTAGCTCCTCTTTAACCATGTAGCTTCATGTCTGGGCCTCATAGCAGGGGAGTTTGAACTAGATGATCTTGAAGTTCCCTTCCAACTCAAACCATTCTATGATACTATGATTCTATGATTTACTTGATTTTAGAAGTCAGATGAAATAGCTAGGTTTCAAGGGATTATTTAAAGTAATTGCTGTTAATATAATTTCAGTTATTATTACCATTATTCAAACTACTGATTTGAATGACAAAAAAATACACCCAGGACATATTACTCATTATACTGTATATTTACACTGTATCTTTACACTGTATCCACTGAAATCTCACCTGAAATTTCACCTGAAACTGCACCTGGCTTAAACATGTAACTTGCTTCTGACAGTCATAAAATATGACTCTCAACATTTTAAATGATTTAAAAAGTATAATGTCAAATGCTTTTTGAAATGATAACAACGATTTTTTTTTTTTTTTTTTTTTTTTTTTAAATCTCAGGTACACATGACAAATCAGTCTCAATTCCCACCACAGATCAGTTATTGGCATTTAAAATGGTTCATATCTTTGGATCTCAAATTAGAAAAATGTATTTTTAAAATGGTCCAAGCATTAGTGGACAATTCTATATGTACATGTGGGCTTAGAAAGAGAAAAGTTTATTTTCTGTGTTTGGCTTGCAAAGCATTGTGAAAAAAAAAAGGTGCTAACATACATAGTTCATTAAAGGCTGCAGAAATTTTACACACCTGAGTAACATAAGGATAGTTATATTTAGAGAGTGCAGTAGATTGGAAAGAGAAGTAGAATCACAAGAGCATTCAAGCTTTGAGCACTAGTAAAGGTGTGTAGATTAAAACCCACCTGGTTAAATCAAGTAACTGTGATTTTTAGAATAAAGACTTCACTAAATGTCCATGAAGCCATCATCAGACTGTTCACTGTGTTAAGAAATGTCAGCTTGGACATTCAACACTAGGAACATCTGAGATCTCCTATCAGCTAGAAGCAAAACCACCTTCCTCAGCATCTGCTTTTCATTCAAATCAGACAGGAACTGCTGAGCAAGGATGTTGAGGCCTACCAGGGGAAGTATAAAATTTACATCTGTTAGCCAGCCTTGGCTGTTGAGATATTGATTTTTTTTTCATTCAGCTTCTTCTATATGAATAGTCTGGTATGATTTTGCTAATATAGCATCAGATGTTTCTATCACTGTGGGCAAAAGGCTGAAGAGCTGTTAACTCTGCCTGGGAACTGAGGGAAGGCAGGCACAAAAAGTTCATTCCTCTCTATTTCTAAAAATATGATTGAGGTATTGTGCAGCCTACTTCTGTTGCTGGGATAGGACATTAACTACAAGCTGGCTCCCAAGCAATGTCCCAGAGGTTTCTCATCTAGCGAGCACTACCGCAGGCACTTCTCCAATGTGTGGTATCTTTTCTAAAAGTGCAGAGATCTGCCTCCTCTTGGAGTTAACTCTAGAGATATGGCAACTACTGTTCACCATAGTCAAATGGCTAAAGTGAGAGAAGGCTTAAGAATTTTCTGGTTCTAGAAACAGAAATCCTCACTCATGTCTCATCTTCCCTCTCTCTACAGCAGAGTGATGCTATAGAAATTTATGCTTACAGTTCATTAGAGGGCATTGCATTTTCACTCTATTTCCTTGAGGTTGTGTTCTCATGTGTGGCACACTGACACATGCCTCTGAGTGATAGAACTGGGACTGAAGTCAGCAATCCAGGAAATGTCACTTACAGTGACTGCTTGGTGGAAAAAAATGCAAGAGTGGAATCATTCCTTTAGCTGTCACAAGTTAGTAACTGATTTCTTTTTCTGAGTTCATGTGGTGTCTATGGGGATGGAGAGACTCAGAGCATTGGAATAGACCTGTTGCAGTGCACATTGCAGTTCTTGACTGGAGAAAGGTGTCTGGGTAGCTACTACATCCTAGTTGGCAATTACAGGAAGCCAACTTATTCTGGTGTGTCCATGCAAGTGTCTCAGAAACTATTTGAAGTGGCTGTCTGCCTACTTTACTCCTCCTTTGTTTTTTTCTTTTTTTGTGCACTATAAGAAAGAAGAGAGGAGTAGGAATATAGTTTGATTTAAGCCATGTTCCTCTTTCAATTCCTGCACTTTTATGACATGTCAATCCTCCTTTGTTGCATCTGAGCCACCTTTCCCAAAGCTACTGTATCACAATAGTTAATGTTAGACTTAAAAGTCAATTTATATGCGATATATTACATTAACTTAAGCTTAGGTAAATAATAAATGCTAAAATTTATCTAACTTTTACGGCTGGAAATTTCAGGCAGGTGAGTGCTGTGAAACTCAAGTGGTGAGAAAGCAGAAAAAAAAATCCCAAAAGAACTCAAAGTATACTTTATACTTTAAATCTCATGAGTCAGTGTGGGGATCCTTGTCTGACCTGATTACTGAATGGTCAGAAATGGCAGTGCTTTGCTGGCTAGTAAAGCAACACTCAGGTCTCTATTGCATTTCATGAAATAGCCTGGTAAACAATAGAAATGCTGAAAATGGACTTTCATAATCACAGCAGCTGGGAAAAAAAAAAGAGATATATATTTGTATTAAAAGCCTAGTAAAAGAAAGTACAAAGAACATAAAGTACAAAGGAAAAAAAAGCTCTGGAAATGCACCAGCTAAATGTGTAACTCTCATCAGAGCTTGCTAACACCATGCTATACTTCATATTAAAAACCCATGAAAAATAGCCCTCCATGGTGAGATCAGCCCCAAGAGGACACTACCACAGTAATAGATGGCTGAAGTAGGAGTCAGGCCTCAGCTCTCTCTTCTGCCAGCTTCAGAAGGAAACTGGAAGACAAGGTGTAGTTAACCATCAATATCCCTGTCACATCTCAGCCATAAAACATTACACACTCAAATAACATGATTGGATATCTTATCAACTCATCCCTTCCCTTGTCCCCCACAGCTGGTCCCCCGTCTTTCAAAGCTGCAGTGCAATATTGAATTATCCCTGTCTGACCCATGGCCTGCAACTGACACAGAAAAAAAAGGGATTTCAAAGCAGACATAAGACTTCTACCCACCACTTCCAGGCAGCTGAATACGAGGCTTATAGGGGCATTATCTGCATATTTCCAAGCTACAGACTAACATGGCAAATCCTCTCCCAACATGTCACAGCACAAATTGGTGGTGATGAGCTTTGTGTGGCCCTTTGCAGTCTTTCTCAAGCACTGGGAGGACAGACACTGGAGAGATTTGCCATTAGGGGCATTGTGATCTCAGCCATAGCTCGATTATCAAGTTTGACAGCTAAAATAAACAGTGCTGAAGTTATAGATTCAGACTAGAAACTCTTAGAACAGTCATTGACACAATTTTACTGTCATGTGCAATACTCAAAGCAGTCAGTTCCCCCCAAATGAATTTTACTGTTGTATGTTAGTCAGTAAGAGCAACTGCAGTCAAGATGTTAACTCTGAGATTGAAATGAAAAATTGAAGAGGTGGTAATGCTGAATAAAAGATGATATTAGCCATAAGGCATTTTAAAGAGATAAGAATACAGCACTGAGATGCCAAGCTTCAGTGTATTTTGTATCCTGTGATCTGTTTATTTGGATAAAACACCTTTGCACAGCAGATGAAATCTGATGCAATCCCATCATCTGACTGAGCACACTTGTTTTTGTCTGCTGCTAAGAACATGTGAATTGCCCCAGTCAGAACCTAGTTGTCCTGATCTGCATAGAGGGATCAAGGTTTCCTTTGCTCAAGGATCCTGGATGTTTGTTGCATGACTCACACACTCCTAAGCCACTAAAGATAAACACCCTCTAAAAAAAGAAAAAAAAAAAAAAAGAAGAAAAAAGAAAAAGAGAGTGCCAATCTCCATACAAAAACTAATTGGGAAAAGTCTAAGTAAAAGTGTCCATTTGATTAAAAAAAACCTATATACATGGGAGGAAATGGTTCAGAGTGCTTTTATCAGGAAGGACTCTGGAGTGGGAACTCAGTTTTCAGTTTGGGCTGCTCTTTATCATGAGAAACTCCCTTGTCTTCAGAGGAGGAGAAGACTGGAAAGAATTAGTGTACAGCTAGGGTTTATGTGCACTTGGGCTTAGTCATCATTTGTATTGCAGTGTGTGGACTGATCCAGCTCCTGCAGCTGAAACACAATATAGTCTGACTTCAGTGGGTACTGGGTCAGATGGCAAATGAGACAATAAATAACAAATCACCATTAATTGAGGTCACCTATACGTTAAGTAATTATACAGCAGTATGAATGGCAATGTAAAACAAACATTGGAAGCACAGCAGTAAAACAGCTCAAGGAAAGAGAAACTGTTCATTCAAACTGACACTGTAACTGCTAGACATAGTTTTCAAGTGAGCTGTCCCTCTTGAATTTGGCAGACAAGATCTTTTGGTTTGATAGGAAGAAACAAATCTCATCAGAGCAGCTCTAGCTCAAGCTGCAACATTGGATAGTTTGACAATTCAGGCCTTTTTAAGGTTATTGCCATTAAATTAGTCACTTGGAAACACTAAATATCAGCTTGTGAGATGACCTTTTTAGTAGGCAAAGGCCTTTTGATTTTTATTAGAGCAATTAGTCTTTTTATAAGTCTCAAAATAAAATTAATCATTGTGGTAATATAGCATTAAATAACTCATCTGATTTCAGTGAAGCATAGGACTTTTGAGGAGAGTTTGTTTGTTTGTTTTTTTTTGCTTTGAGGGAGTGTTGTCTTTTTCCTCTCAGTTTACAGAAAGTTTTATGTCTAAACATGAGCTTGAAGGTACACATATCTCTGAAAGCAGGGAAGCTCAACACAAAGGGAATTCCTTAGTCTTTCTCAATCACATCTTCTTTCATCTGAATACATACTCAGCTGCAGTGCAGTTTCCATCAAACAATGAAATGGCACATCCATACAAAGATCAGAGGTTAGAAAGGTGTCTTATAACCCAGAACCTTTACTCTGTTTTTTTTTCTTCACCAAGACAAGTTCCACTTGGATAAGTAACATCTTGTTCCTACATTTGCATTTTTAATGTCTTGTTTGCCTTTTCTGAACCATCAGGGTACAGAGCAGTCTTAAAGTACTTTCTCAATATATTTTTAATCATTGTAGCATAAAATGATTTTATTTTACTCTTATATTTCCTTTTTTATGATTTCTCACTTTTATGTATTAAAAAATCACATAATGTACATAGTCACTTTTACAGTACTACTTGTACAGTGCAAATCATCAAAATTATGGTACTAAATAAAAATTCTCTAGTGGCTAAGGCATTGATTTTAGTTTACTTAGCTGCAGAAATTTAAGAAGTTATTTAACCACAACTCCTTGTTCTGTGTTTCTGCTGGGCCTTGATATGCAGCACCAGGCCTCTATTTCAGCCACTTCATCGCAAAGTTCAGCATTTCAGTGCAGTCTTCAGGTGGCTGTTAACAACTATAGTTTTCCCTCAAACAGCTGAGGTATGGACATAATTTCCCCAAGTCTGCAGTGGGAGTGGTGAGCTAATAGAAAGAGTAAATGTGGCTGGGTCTGGGAACAATAAACAAGTGTGGTGAGATACTTCAGTGCTCAGCTGTCAAAAGTCATGGTCTCTGATCTCAGGAATCCTAACATGTGTTCTAAGTTCTCTACAAGTGATAAATTAAATAGGATTAATCAAATTCATACATATAAGCATGTGCATGTGTTTCCAGAACCATGACATAATCATGTTAGCAGCATAACACAATGAAATTGCATATATACTACCAGGAGATCTAACTATTTGCAAAAACAGTCAAAGCCAAAACATCATACTGTGAATATAGTAATGATATTTCCATTTAAATATTTAAATTATCACTATAATTTTGCAACAATCTGAAGTATTTAAGCACATACATTCACAACATTTAATAATTACACCTTTGAGATATCAGTATGGAACTTATTTTATTTAACTACAGAAGCCTACAGGTCAGCTAGTAACTCATCTTGCTTTATGGTTACTGGACAGAAATAGCCCTTGGAAGGTCACAATTCAATTGGGTTGTTTGGAAAGGCTTTATACTATATATTATCTTAACAACATGAGAACTGGAGGTTTTCCTGTGCATCTCCAGTGCATATCCACATGTGCATATCCACATCTTGACAAATTAGTCCTGCTCTTACTGAATAGATACTCTGTATCTCTACTTTCATGAGAATGGTTCATGTCTTTTAGTCTTTAGCAAATAAAATGCTAATTAAATTTTTGTTTAAGCTGATTTACTGCAGATGAATATTGCTTTTAATGCTCTTTTCCTGTTTTATTACCACATTTCATCTT
>WBNH01005750.1:33758-170195 GCA_013401255.1 Urocolius indicus
GAGTGCCAATCTCCATACAAAAACTAATTGGGAAAAGTCTAAGTAAAAGTGTCCATTTGATTAAAAAAAACCTATATACATGGGAGGAAATGGTTCAGAGTGCTTTTATCAGGAAGGACTCTGGAGTGGGAACTCAGTTTTCAGTTTGGGCTGCTCTTTATCATGAGAAACTCCCTTGTCTTCAGAGGAGGAGAAGACTGGAAAGAATTAGTGTACAGCTAGGGTTTATGTGCACTTGGGCTTAGTCATCATTTGTATTGCAGTGTGTGGACTGATCCAGCTCCTGCAGCTGAAACACAATATAGTCTGACTTCAGTGGGTACTGGGTCAGATGGCAAATGAGACAATAAATAACAAATCACCATTAATTGAGGTCACCTATACGTTAAGTAATTATACAGCAGTATGAATGGCAATGTAAAACAAACATTGGAAGCACAGCAGTAAAACAGCTCAAGGAAAGAGAAACTGTTCATTCAAACTGACACTGTAACTGCTAGACATAGTTTTCAAGTGAGCTGTCCCTCTTGAATTTGGCAGACAAGATCTTTTGGTTTGATAGGAAGAAACAAATCTCATCAGAGCAGCTCTAGCTCAAGCTGCAACATTGGATAGTTTGACAATTCAGGCCTTTTTAAGGTTATTGCCATTAAATTAGTCACTTGGAAACACTAAATATCAGCTTGTGAGATGACCTTTTTAGTAGGCAAAGGCCTTTTGATTTTTATTAGAGCAATTAGTCTTTTTATAAGTCTCAAAATAAAATTAATCATTGTGGTAATATAGCATTAAATAACTCATCTGATTTCAGTGAAGCATAGGACTTTTGAGGAGAGTTTGTTTGTTTGTTTTTTTTTGCTTTGAGGGAGTGTTGTCTTTTTCCTCTCAGTTTACAGAAAGTTTTATGTCTAAACATGAGCTTGAAGGTACACATATCTCTGAAAGCAGGGAAGCTCAACACAAAGGGAATTCCTTAGTCTTTCTCAATCACATCTTCTTTCATCTGAATACATACTCAGCTGCAGTGCAGTTTCCATCAAACAATGAAATGGCACATCCATACAAAGATCAGAGGTTAGAAAGGTGTCTTATAACCCAGAACCTTTACTCTGTTTTTTTTTCTTCACCAAGACAAGTTCCACTTGGATAAGTAACATCTTGTTCCTACATTTGCATTTTTAATGTCTTGTTTGCCTTTTCTGAACCATCAGGGTACAGAGCAGTCTTAAAGTACTTTCTCAATATATTTTTAATCATTGTAGCATAAAATGATTTTATTTTACTCTTATATTTCCTTTTTTATGATTTCTCACTTTTATGTATTAAAAAATCACATAATGTACATAGTCACTTTTACAGTACTACTTGTACAGTGCAAATCATCAAAATTATGGTACTAAATAAAAATTCTCTAGTGGCTAAGGCATTGATTTTAGTTTACTTAGCTGCAGAAATTTAAGAAGTTATTTAACCACAACTCCTTGTTCTGTGTTTCTGCTGGGCCTTGATATGCAGCACCAGGCCTCTATTTCAGCCACTTCATCGCAAAGTTCAGCATTTCAGTGCAGTCTTCAGGTGGCTGTTAACAACTATAGTTTTCCCTCAAACAGCTGAGGTATGGACATAATTTCCCCAAGTCTGCAGTGGGAGTGGTGAGCTAATAGAAAGAGTAAATGTGGCTGGGTCTGGGAACAATAAACAAGTGTGGTGAGATACTTCAGTGCTCAGCTGTCAAAAGTCATGGTCTCTGATCTCAGGAATCCTAACATGTGTTCTAAGTTCTCTACAAGTGATAAATTAAATAGGATTAATCAAATTCATACATATAAGCATGTGCATGTGTTTCCAGAACCATGACATAATCATGTTAGCAGCATAACACAATGAAATTGCATATATACTACCAGGAGATCTAACTATTTGCAAAAACAGTCAAAGCCAAAACATCATACTGTGAATATAGTAATGATATTTCCATTTAAATATTTAAATTATCACTATAATTTTGCAACAATCTGAAGTATTTAAGCACATACATTCACAACATTTAATAATTACACCTTTGAGATATCAGTATGGAACTTATTTTATTTAACTACAGAAGCCTACAGGTCAGCTAGTAACTCATCTTGCTTTATGGTTACTGGACAGAAATAGCCCTTGGAAGGTCACAATTCAATTGGGTTGTTTGGAAAGGCTTTATACTATATATTATCTTAACAACATGAGAACTGGAGGTTTTCCTGTGCATCTCCAGTGCATATCCACATGTGCATATCCACATCTTGACAAATTAGTCCTGCTCTTACTGAATAGATACTCTGTATCTCTACTTTCATGAGAATGGTTCATGTCTTTTAGTCTTTAGCAAATAAAATGCTAATTAAATTTTTGTTTAAGCTGATTTACTGCAGATGAATATTGCTTTTAATGCTCTTTTCCTGTTTTATTACCACATTTCATCTTGAAATGTCCCATTTTTAGCTTATTCCAGTATTGCCCTTTGCAATCTCCCATTTAAACAGCAACAAACCTTTTTTTTTTGTTGTTATGACATTTCCAAAACAGACTTCTGAAACCTCTTTCCTCACTTAATGTCTGTGTTAGTTTGACTTATTGTTTCCTGCTGGACACAAATTCCATGTTCTGACTCATCCCAGGACCACGGGTGATCTCACAAACTCACAGTTTACTTCAAATGTCAGAGCAATTGATAGATCTTAGTTGATTTTTAAATGAGTAGAGGAGGCTTAAACCAAGTTTATTCAAAAGTGAAGCTTTATAAATGTACTTAAAAGACTGTCTGATGTGGTTGCCTTCCAATGACAGGAAGATAAGACAGTGAACATAGCAACTGAGTAATCAATTTTGTGTGCCGTGTTCCTATGTCACTCAGTGTAAAATGCCATGGTGGGTAAGCATATAATAGCTAAGAAGGAAACTATACCTCAATGTGATCAAGAGGATTTGATAATTCTTATCACATACTGTAGACCTGTTCCCAGAAGCATGAGCAAGAACTATTAGAAAATATGAACGTATATTTTATAGCCCTACTACTCCCCTGATGCCAAAAAGCTCTTTTTCATGCTGGTAGCATGATTAAAAGGAAATGTTTGTCGATATTTGCTGATCAGCAGGAATATTACAGTTTTCTGTGCACTCCTCTAAAGTTTTGGGAAAAGAGACTGTTGCTCTCCTTTCTTTAAACTTTTTGCACAATATAGGACATTTCACCTCACAGTTCCTTCCATTAGCCACTGGTGGGATTTCACTGTTGAAATACATAGCTATGAATTAACCATACAAATTATACTTCCAATTGTAATTGGAATATAAGATAAATTATATATTATAAATATATAAAATAAATTATATGAAATATAATTTATATCTTATTAACCATCTTGTATATTTTAACAATAAAAGAAGTTAGTTTGATCCTGTAGTACAAAAGAAATTTCCTAAGCCACAAACTTTGAGAATTGATGCTTCATTCATTGGTGTCTCTGAAAGTTGAAGTATTTCCTATAGCTCCAGACTGGTGAACATCTGGAGATTGAGCTTTCAGAGTGGAGAATACATTACACTCCATTCCTCTAAATCTAGTTGCCTATATTTAATTTAATGTATTTAAGTTGTATTTAAGTTATATGAAAAAGGTTTACTAAAACTGAGCACTGGAACAGGCTGCCCGGGGAGGTTATGGAATCTCCTTCTCTGAAGGTCTTTAAGACTCTGCTGGACATGTTCCTATGTAAACTGACCTAGGTTGACCTGGTTTTGCAGAGGGGTTGGACTAGAAGAACTCTAAAGGTCTCTTCCAACCCTACCATTCTATGATTCTAAACTCAATTATCTATTTGTTTATAGAAGTTCAATTATTTGCTTAAACATTTATCTGTTATGTTTATTCTCTTGCAGAAGTAAGTTTGGTAAGTTTCCCAGTATTATTGATGTACAGCTTCTTTGAAGATGCAGTGCTTGCATTTGAATTAGTATCTCCATTTCAGAGAAAAAAAAAAAAAAAAGGAGATTTGCATCTGTTTCCCTCCTGACTGAGCATCTGTTTTCAGTGTAGTTCACTGGGGACCTTTGCTGTAACTCCAGAGCATGGCTTCTTGCTTCTAGTTATATACTGACATGTATTAACTGCTCTGGTAAAACCTCTCAAGGCTAAGAATTATTAGGAGCTCTTATTTCATCTTCCAACAACCTTTTCTTGTTTGGCTGGAGCCTGATTCTAATGCTTTTTAGAAAGACTTACGTTTCTAATTGGTCTGCCCTAAGCCCGCCTAGTTGTAGCTTAGTCTAGTTAGTGCCATTAGCAAAGCAACTTTTATGTTACAATTCTGTGCTGGTCTGCTAAATCAGAGAAAGAAGCTGTTCCTTGGTGGGAAAACTTTGATCGACTCTATGATTCTGTGTTAATTCTATGATTGTATGATAACTTTTTGATCTACTCAATTGGCTATGGAAAGTTACAAATCACCCTCCAGGTCTATGTCATGTCAGCTGACAAATGTCACTGATTTAAAAGCTCCTAATTTTTATTCTAGTGAGTGTCAAATACTCATATCAATATGCTTGCATATTGTTAAAGGTCCAACTTCAAATAGAAATAATGATGTAAGACATTGAAATAAGTTAATAAAATTTGAATGAAGGAAGCACATTTATCTGACTGAGGTAAAGGTAAGAGCATAAGTGTGATCTAAAGAGGTGGAATTTCTGAAGCTATACTCTGATCATTCTTATTACAATGTGTTAGATGTATTCTAGTAATCCATGTTGTCTCATGTGTGAAAACAACGTTGTGATGCAGATTGTAGCTGTCAGGTGACTCTCAATTACAAAATAGTCTTCAGATACCAAGAAATGGAACCATCTAGTAAATGTCACAGATTATTAATCAAGTTTATAGTTTTGTTCTGCATATTCTGCAACTGAGGAGTTACTTGGCAATTTGTTGTACTCATTGCTCTTAATTATAATAATATGTGAAGAACTTAGCTTTTGGACACCAGCTGATGCTACTCATGTTTTATTGAGTCATATAAAAAACATGAATTTTATGTAAGTAAGGCATTTGTGTTCTTGTGATTAAATACAATTAATCTAGTAATTTTTCTGACTCATTGGAATTTCAGTGATTTTGCATGTTGCAAAAATCTTAATTAAATTAAAACAAGATTTTATTTCCATTTTATGGAACAAAAAATCTTTCTTCCTGGTATAAAAAGAAGTTACAAGTGCCATTAAGTAGATCCAAACTTCTATTGCTTCAAGGCAAGGCACTGAAACGGAACAAGTCGGTGAGATTATCTGATGTATATTAACTGGATATGAATTTTAAAAACATTACTTATATCATTCAGGAAGTCAACAAATTCTAGTTACATAACATTTTGTCTTCTGTTGGAGAAAATGAGTGATTATGTGCTCAAATTTTATCAAAAGTTCTGTAAACTAGCAATTTAGATAATATTATTTCTCAAGTGAGAGTTCACAACCACACATAACATTGGAAAGTTTAGCAATTTCACTCTGTGTCTGATTTTATGTGGAGAAATGTCTTTTTGGTAGAGATTAAAGGACCTGCTGACATAGGTGGATTGATTAACAAAATATTTTTCTGTGTCTTTATTCGCTTTCACTGAATAGTGAATAGCTACTGAAAATTATTTTTCCTTTTAACTTGTCCAGTTAACCTAATCAAATGATTCAGACTTCCTACAGTGGAGCAGATCTTTCTAAATGTATAATGATTTGTTATCAGAATAAATCCGTTCTGTACACTGCAACAGAAGGTTTCTTCCAGACTAGTAAGATGTGGTAGTCATGTAAATTCTTATCCTTGGAGATATGCAGGCCTAGTTGACTATAGCACTTAGACCAATAAAACCACAAAGTTCTCAAGATACTTTCATTTTAAAATTTAGTAGAAAATGAGACATTTAATGAAGATATTTTTTCCATCCTTTAGTGAATTTTGTGTAAGATACTGTCTTAGATTCTCATCTAGCATCAAGTAGAGGAAATATGTTGATTTCAATAGCATTACTCATGATCTGTGACAGTTCAAGGGATGTTAAATTAAATTCCTTTTTGCCTTCAGCTAAAATACTTTCAGGAAATGGTGAAAAAGCTAAAAGTTCTATTTCTAGAACCCAGAAATGACCTTTTGTGAAAAAATATTCTAAAACCAAGCCCGAACCTTCAGTAAAAGGGTTCCAGAAATGAATAAATTTTAATATCTCCACCTTTGCTTTTGCAAACTATTTTATTCTGTATTAATGTACATTTTGCAATTAACTGGTGATTGCCATTTATGATTTATTGTTACTTCTCTCCATTATAATTGCTGTTTTGTGCTGCCTAACACTCTAAAAAAGTGGAAGGTGACAAAATTGGTTAATGACATTGAAACCCAAGCTATTTGTTCCTGTAAAAAAGAGACAAAGGAATGCTTATCAATTATTTTAGCTCTTTTTAATCTCCCGATATCGTGTATAAAAGTGAGTTAAGGATCTGGGAAACAAAATAACTTTGAGCTCTGATAGTAAAATACTGACATTTTTGGTTCTGTTAATTTAAGATACTAATGTCCTCATTGATCTTCTCTGTTTTTTGCTAGAAATAGGACAGCCAAGTAATACATCTATTGGCCCCTCAACTCGTCAATTCTTATCTCAACATTCTTACAGATAGATAGATACGCACATACATATTTACACTGGTGTCTGAAGGATAGCAAAATCCATTTTGCTACTTTTGGCAAGTAAGTTTGGCCATGCAATCTAGGCCTTTACATTAGCACCTTTACTGCCATAATTAAATCAGAAACCTTTGTGGAAGGTGCACTGCAGTCTAGAAAAAGCTCAGGTTTTCATGGAAGTAGATGAGGGAAGGAATCTATTATAAATAGTGAAGTAGCTCCTGAGGACTCGCCAGAGATAGATTTTTCTGATATTTCTAAGCATTAATTTCTTTTTTCCTTTAAGAGGAATTTACATTACAGGCTGTTTTCACAAAATGATTTGGCACCTCAATTCATTATTTATCTTTCTAAAATAAAGCTGACCTAAAATCTCCATGCTGCAGTGTGTAACTGTAGCAGTGTTAATATTAATACTGTTTTTTTAACTCCCACACTGATGGGTTTAGGCAATAGTGCAAATTACAAATTCTTAAAAACATTATGCTTTCTTTTAATTTCTGAATTCTTAGGTCAGAGCAATCCCTTTATAACATAATTTAAGTTATGCAGCATTAGATGTTTCTACTTGCGATAGCATTTTGGCCTGTCTATTGTTTAGATATGGGCCTATCTCTAAATACTCTCTACGACAGTATCTAAAGATACTCTCTAAAGAGTATCTCCCCTGTAGAAGTGAACTGATATCTTCAAAGGAGGAGAGTAAAAGATATGTAGACTCATTTTAAGCCCTCTGCTCTCAGTACCTCTGAGATGTTCTAATTACTGAATTCACTATGAACTGTTGTTTCCATGAAAAAAAAAATTACTGAATTTTATGCATGCTCTCGAATTCCTGTGGATATCAGTTAAAATGAAAATTAAATTCTAGCATATGCTTTTCTTACAAGAGATGACTAAGCCAAACCAAAATAGTGTCAGCAACTGCTTTTTGAATTATTTTTTCTGCTTGCTTACAGAGTTAAATAAGCTCCCTAATACTAGATTTGCATCAAAGGCAGCAAAGTGATAAGGAGAAAGGTTTGGGACTATCTCTTCTGATATCACCAAACCATTGCATTTAATTGATTATGCAAGAATTTCAGACCTTGTCTTTGACTCATGAGCTAAGCCATACCTACCAAGTCCAAAGAAAAATAATTCAACTTGAGCATTTTTACATTATTTTTTATAACCTTAGCAATCCATTAACATATTTTTTAAAGAAATTTGCCTTTTCTTGCCTGTGCAACAGGACTGAGCTGGTATGACTGCAGGGAGGAAGAAATATAGTTGCACTTTGCTGGTAAAAGTGTAAGTTCTAAGAAGCAGTCTATCCGAAATAGGCCAACAAATTCAGTTCTTACTCGTATTACAAGATTGTGTATAACTTCTCACATGTATGTAATGTAACTCTGTCTTTTCATTTTCAATAATCTGAAAAAATTCTTTCACTTTTTTTTTCACTCTTGTAGTTTAGATATTAAAAAAAAAAATGTATTGAGATCACGCTGATTAAAACTGATTCAAGAACCAGCTTATGTATTTGGGCTTTGGATTTGACCCGTACTTTGGGACTGCCTTTTTCCTTCTTTCCTTAATACTAATTTTCTTCTGGATGGAGTGACACCCTAGGACTTAGAAACATTCATGTTTGGCAATGTAGTACCTTTCATAGAGTGTATATGGTAATGTGGGACTGAAGTGAAGTCATGTAAGCACTGTGAGGTCCTCAGTGAGGTAAGCACAAATGTATCATTGTTACTTGCTCTGCTTTTCTTTTAGAACTGAATGACAGAAATATACCAAAACCTCTAAGTTGAGTAATTTGCTGTTGTGTTTCAGATCCTGGTTCATACACTCTTGCCAGCTGAAAGGAAGTTTCCATAACATGTTACGAAGTTTCTGTAAACTTGGGGAGTAAATAACTTTTTGAGAATCATTATACTTTAGTCTTTTGTTGAGTGACTACAACTACTGAGCATATTTCAATTTCTTCTCTAGATATTAATTCTTGTTGCCCCCTATCCATGCCTGTCAGAGAAAAAGATTTTACATACATAATATAAATTATATGCAGCCTACAGTTTTTATTCTAGATGACAGAAATACTACAATAGCCTTATGAAATATAATAACTTCCAGTTATCATATAATATAGCACAAGGTGCATATAAAGCAGAGAATTATACAGACATTATGAAGCATTCATATCCATGGAGTACAAAGAAAAATGATATCCAATTTTTGTGTGCAGTTGAGATTTGAAATTCTTTCTTGAGATAAAGACATTAATATTTTGATAGCAAAAGGTCATTTTTCAGTAGCATTCACAGATTGCTAGTAAAAGATAATGCTTCCCCAGTGGACGAGCTTTTTTACAATATGTCTTCAACATACTAATGAAATCCCCAGAAAGCAATGACTGGGTCTTTAGTTTGCTAGATAAAGAAAAAAAGGAGGAAAAAAAAGGACTTGGGAGACTACTTTGTTCTGAATACTCTATCTGATTTATTTAACTTCCTTCTGTACTTGCAGAATATCTAAAAACCCATTTAAATTTCAGATTTTTATGGATTTGTTTGTTATTCAGAAATGCGCAGTAAGCATGTTACATTTTTCTATTCTTGGTGAAATGCCTACAATATGATCTAATGGTGACCTAAGTAATATCCTGTTGCTTTGTTTTCCTGATTGGATGACTTAACTACAATACCTAGGAAGAAAGAAATGTCTACCTGAAAACTTATTAAAGCCAGATAAGTTTATGAATGTTCTCATCAGTCCCAGAACTACAATTACTGTAACACCCTAGGGCTCTTATTTATCCTCTGAGAAATGCCTTTTAAAGTTCCCAAGAGATATATCTGTTTTTCATTAATATAGAAAACTTGGAAGCCTCACCCAATGATACTTTAGGGAATAATAGCAGAAGTAATTGTGAATTTTTTTAATGATAGAATTCCCTTCACTGGGAAATTCCATTTTGTTGAAATGGGGACTTCCCACAGTAATGTAACAATTTCAAAGAAATGAAGAGCCTGGGAAGGAACAGGAAAGAGCAATGCATTGAAAAGGAATTACCCATACCCAAATGACCTAGGGGATAGGTTGCTCAGTGTAAACTGGGAAAGGCGTTATAGTTTGAGTTTCTGACTCATTCAGAACAAAGCTATGGGAAATCCCAAATAATGATTTTATAGTCACCATGGATTTGCAAGGTGTGTCATTCCCATTGAAGGCTTAATAATCTGTATGCTGGGGTAACAGTTAAACATCCAGACAACTCTGAAAATTTACCTTCTTTAGTTCTTATTGCAGCTTGAGCATTCTGGATAAATATCTTTAAATGCATTTGGGACTTGACACTTGTGCTTTTGATTCAAAATAGATAAAGAATAACAGACATTCTTACCTCTACTTTATATTCTCCTTCTTTTGGTTCATTATCCATCTTAAGTATCATGTCAGACTAGAATATTTTGAAGGAAGAATAAATCATCTCTTGCCCTCAGGCAAATAAAAAAAAAAGCGAAGGTGGATATAAAATTCTGTATAGCAAGTATAGCCTGTACTCATTGGATTTACATGTACAGAGTTGACTGCACTGAATCCCAGAGTGATGAAATATGTCCAATTTGGATGATATCTACATGACACCGATTTCTTCAAGTACACTAAAGCTAACACTTCCTACTAGAAAAATACCTACTCCATGATAATTTTTTTAAAAAATTAAAGATAAAAACCTATTTTATTTTATTTTAAGATAGGCATTACCTGTCACTTTAGACCTCTCTGGACTACAGTGAAGCAAAATTTTGAGTATATATTACAGAAAATTAATCCATTAATTCAAATCACAACTTTTCAATCAGAGAGATAAAAACAGTCAAAGAACTTGAAACAGCTAGCACATGCCAGATATTAAGCCATCATATTCTAAATCCGTGAGAGACTACTTCTTTTGTAGCTTTTATAGAATAATAATTCAAAATCATATTTGACTACATACCACAGAATAACGGTTTAAAACCACACTTGATTATGTACTTCACTAATTCACTACCAAATTTATTATGAATAATCACAGACAGCTAGAAAGCTAAGTAAATAAAGGGAAAGTAAACAATAATTACATAAATACCAGAAGCAAGGCTTGGTAGTTGTAGATGAAAATCTTTCATTGGAATTCAATGCTGTAGTTATTTTACTTGAATGTAAAGCCAGGATGGCTATGAGTTAATAGTGAGCAAGGAAGGCACTGTTATTTGTTATGTGGTGTTTTGCAGTGATTTACCATGTGTATATTTATAATGATGGATATTTACAATTATACTGAGATGCTGTGGAAAGTCCTGTTTTGATTACTCAATGTAAAAGGAGAGAGGGTCTCTAAAAGGAGATTCAGGTTCTTATAAATAGCTCTAAATTGGACTTCACACTGCGGTTATTGTGTGAAATTGTGGCCTGTAGAAGGCAATGGTGGATCTACTGTTAAGTTCAGTGTGTCCAGGACTTTTATCTTACATTTTGATAGTATTGACTGCACTTGGCAAAGGCAGGGTGGAGAGGACGGGTATAATTTTTCATAAGGGAAAATCAGAGGTCAGTTCAGTTTTATTACTTTCGTCCTACCTTGTACCATTTCCCTATCCTGGTGAGACCATTCATTGTCTCAACCTTTATATCCAGCTTTCCAAAATCCCAGCAGTGTCCTTGAAGTCTCAGCTGCCCATGGCAGAAAATCTGTGTGATTCAGACCCAGCTGATTATTTTATTTATTTACTGCTTCCAAAAAATTTCACTTCACTGTAAAAGCAAACAAAAAGCTTCCACAATCATAGTTCTGAGAACATGTTCCCATAAAATGGATTGGGTTAGGAAGGACATTTAAAGCTTATCTAGTCCAAACCTCCTGCTATGGGCAGAGACATCTTTCAGAAATCCTCTATGTGATATCTTATGCCCTAAAATTTTGTGTTTCTCTCTGGTGCCTTATGACACTTCTTTGTCCAGAGAACAATAGAAGCTAGAATACAATACTATTACAACAAAGGATTTGGAGGTTAATTTTCTAATGTTTTGAACCATGTGTATTCAGCTGTCTGTGTGATAAATGGGTGTAAATTGTTATTGTTCTAACTTGGTAACAAGGTGAATCCACTATGCAAGGCTGTAAGAGTTAGCAGCAGGGAGAGAGACAAGGGTGATTGCCTCATGACCCACTTAAACCAAGATAGAATCAACAAAGATGACAAGAGGAACAAAGTCTGTGAAACAGGAGAGTGTTTTATCTTTTCTGGTGATGTGGAGTATAACTCCAGGTAGAGAAAACAACTGACACTTAACGAAAGAGGTGAATAGGCTGAGAGATTTAAGATACAAGCTGATGAGATACAACAAAAGTTACTTTCCATCTGTATCTTCCTCTTCTCTATCACTCATCAGAGAATAAGGAGGAATATAATATTTTTTTGTTCAGTTAATTAATTGAAAATTTAAAAATAAATAGTCCACAAAGATACTACAGCTACCACTACTAGTTCTGTCAGATCAAGGTGATAAAACTCTGAAGCTGAAGTCTGTCACAAAGTGCAAGTTTAATTTTAATTTTAAACTTTAGGTCAAATAGAAAACATTTTACATTTCTGGATGACGTACGGCTTTCAGTTATTAATTACTTAATGCTATCTGAATCCACTTTCCTTTGAATTTCTTTTTTTAGAATTTCATAGGAAAAAAATACTTTCTTAATATTACAGTAAAATAATGAAATGAAATAATGTTTCAGTATTTCAAGATAATTTTAAACATTTGAAAATCTTGAATATGAAATATTGTGTGGATGTTTTAGCATGTTGTGTGGGTTTTTTTTTTCTTTTCTTTCCTTCTTCCCTTGACTGCAATATCTAATTTAATACTATTGTAGTTTCACAGATAATTCCTGTTTTCCTCCACAGCCATCTCCCTCTGAGAATTCTCACTTTTCAGAGAATTCAAAACCAAAGAAACTCAATTTTACTTAACAGTCCAGAGACTTAGAAATAGGAACAATTTTTTTGTTCACAAGTCAAGAAGTTCTGAGACATTTGTTTAATTTAAAATGGTTAACCCTTGTGTCCCTATTGACTTCAGTGAGAATAGTGGTAATCTTACAGGTAACATGAATAAATGCTTTTGTTGATTCAGGACACTACTGCCATTCTCACTGGAGAATGCGTGCAACAGGAAATATGCATGGCACTTGAACCAGAGGGGTTTTTAAAACACAGAACAGCCAAGCTCATATGCTGTGAAAATAACTCACAATTCTGTATTTTTATGTTTTCTTTTGAAGTCAGATAAGTGTTGCAAAGTGGGAAAGGTTACACAGCTGCACATACGCACATGCCAAGAGCTCTTATCTTCTTGTTACCTTATCACAGACTGAGCTGATGAGCTTATAAAATTAAGGGTTAGCTTAACAACATCTTTGAAGAAAAGTATTTTCGATGTCATTGCAGAACAGTTGTTGGTAGAAAAACAACCACCTCCAGTGAAGTTTAAGACAAAATAAATTCTCAAAGAGGTCAGAAGGTCTACTTAGCCCATATAGGGGGTTATTTCTAAATGGTGACAAGGCTACTGGCACAGAGAGATCACCATCTCAGACTGCACACCTGCAATACAGTAGGAACATACCACTTTCCAAGTTTCCTGTTACCCTGTGAGAAGAGTAATATAAGTTATCCTTTGCAACTGTGGATTTGTTTTTTGACTGTGAGTAGTTATCACAAAACCTGTAGTACAGCCAGCACAACTGCCTCCCCACATTCCTACCACTGGAGGATATGGGTGAGAATGGGATGGCTCAGAGGAATGTAGCATTAAACTCGTAATACTGGGATTGACCAGGGGTTTGTAGAGCTTCATAAAGCACCATCAATCTGTCAGTAGCAGAAGATTACAGAAAAAAATGAAGCAACTGTGCTTACGTGGTGAGACCAGGAAGCTGACTTGGCTGACACCACCTAGTTTTCTACCAAATCTGTTTCCTGGGCCAGCTGGATAAAGAGATGAGGTTGGAATACATGCTCAAGGTGAGAGGAAGTGCAGTACTTATATCTTCTTGACCTGTTGTGAAACCGAAGGCTAAGAACCAGGGCAAGTACAGTATGTCATTCACTAGCATACTTCTTCCTATCTTTAGCTAATCAGTAATGTAGAGATTCTGTGAGGCAAAGGCTGGATTTGATCTGTCATGGTTAATTGCCACTAATAAGCACATCCTCTATGCATTTGATTAATCACTCTTTGAGCCTATTTATACATATGACGTCTCCAGAATTCTGTGTCAATTTGTTGTACAGACAAAGTGTCTTTTAAAAAAAGTACTTTGATTTGAATACAAGAAAAACATGTTTACCCTTCTTACTCTGTCCAGTTACATAAGATAATCACAACAGAACCCCAGATCTGGTCACTGAACAGTCCTGAAAACAAATAAATAAAGATTTGAAATAGAAACTGCAAATTTCTTACATAAACTTGTCGTTTATCCTCAGTGTCTCGTTTTCTTAAGCTGCACTGTAATTTAATTTTTAACAAATTCATCAATGTCCATCCCCTCTGCCCCTAATTTTTCACAGTAATAATCACCGGTGAGTGGCAAGGAAGAAATTATTTCAGGATTGATCTCCAGTGCTGGAAGAAGTTAGAATATGCTTTCAACTGTGATAAAAGACGACTGCAGAATGAAACTAGCCATTCCATTCCTAGTTTCACATACAGAAGATATACAGGTTGTGCTAGTCTACTTTCCATTAAGCAGCTGAAGAAAATTACATCTTCACATACCCCAAAGGTTAAGTTCTAAATAAGACCCCTCTCTTGCAACCACAAAGACTGTATGGTAGGGTTTTTGTTCAAAGAACAGAGAAACATGTAGCCAACTGTGCTGTACCAGGAATCAAAGCTAGTTTCATCATATATATCAAAGACCCCTTCTTATGAAAATTTTTGAATGACTCATATAGCTAAGGAGGAAAAAGATAATTTTTCAAGAAAACATAAAGTTCAATACTTGAGTGAAAAAAAATGGATTATTGTGGTATTTGCTGCAGAGATTTTACAAAATGAAAATATAAGTTAGTTCTAAGGAAAATGGGGATCTTACAATCTTTTTTTTGTGTCTATGAAACATAAACATTTAGAAATCTCTTCACTGGAATTTTATCTTCTCCATTACTCGGTTGCAGTTACTGTAAAAACAAGGATAAGCTTTGCATTATTAAGTAATGTGTTTTTTTCCAGCCTGAAACAAAACTGTTTCTTTTGGCATATTGTCACTTTGGATAATCTTAAACAAGGGAAAATCCTAAAAGTAAGCTTACTGTTTTAATAGACGTGGTTTTGATTTAAGTTCAGGGCCCTCATATCTCTTCTAGCTTTTCAACACGGTCTTTGCTCAATTCCAAATCAAAGCTCCTCTGGACAGTTGTGTGCATTGTCTGCTGTTAGATAGGCTGTTTTTCACTGTTACAAACAGTAAAGCTACCACACTGTAGTGAAGACTTGGGTTTTATTGTCATAGCTAGAGGATCTCAGTTTGTATTTTGTCTGTGAATTTCTAGAGTAGATTGGTAGAATAGGTGGACCGGCTTCTGCAGGGGGATTGAATTAGATGATGTCTAAAGGTCCCTTCCAACCCCTACCATTCTATGATTCTATGATTCTATGATTCCATGATTCTATGATTCTATGATTCTATGATTCTATGATTCTATGATTCTATGATTCTATGATTAGGTTAACACAAGAATAGACATGTGCTACAGACCTCTTATCAGAAACAGAATGGTGAATAACAAATAACATTTAATTAGAGCTACTAATGCAAAGAGTCACAGTAGGTTAAGAATATTTTTTAAAATAAATACAATAAATTCACTCTCTGTGACTGAAATTAAATATCTAA
The DNA here is from genome assembly GCA_013401255.1 of Urocolius indicus. Lineage (NCBI taxonomy): Eukaryota > Metazoa > Chordata > Aves > Coliiformes > Coliidae > Urocolius > Urocolius indicus. Next base: position 49,415 of record WBNH01005750.1, read on the forward strand.
AGCTTTGAATAAATTCCTAAATAAAAAATTAATGTTCTTAAAGCTGATAAACTACTGCATCTTCCACCAAAGTAAAAAAAGGTGTTCTGGAAGTTCAAACTGAGTCTAGTGAAGGCATTTTATTTTTTTTTTTTTTTTGTATTTGTAGTCTTTTTTCCTCCTCCATCCTCCTCTTTCTCTTTAAGGCTCTTTCTGGTTATCATAGATGTTCAGCCCACTTTTTTGATTCTGCTTGGATATCTTTCTTTTTTTCGGATGCTTCTTCAAGCCGCCCCCTGCCATAGCCCTATGATCAGGATTTAAAAATAGCTGTGTTCTCAGAGTACAGCTGAAAATTTGACTGNAAAGGTCCCTTCCAACCCCTACCATTCTATGATTCTATGATTCTATGATTCCATGATTCTATGATTCTATGATTCTATGATTCTATGATTCTATGATTCTATGATTCTATGATTAGGTTAACACAAGAATAGACATGTGCTACAGACCTCTTATCAGAAACAGAATGGTGAATAACAAATAACATTTAATTAGAGCTACTAATGCAAAGAGTCACAGTAGGTTAAGAATATTTTTTAAAATAAATACAATAAATTCACTCTCTGTGACTGAAATTAAATATCTAAAGCTTTGAATAAATTCCTAAATAAAAAATTAATGTTCTTAAAGCTGATAAACTACTGCATCTTCCACCAAAGTAAAAAAAGGTGTTCTGGAAGTTCAAACTGAGTCTAGTGAAGGCATTTTATTTTTTTTTTTTTTTTTTGTATTTGTAGTCTTTTTTCCTCCTCCATCCTCCTCTTTCTCTTTAAGGCTCTTTCTGGTTATCATAGATGTTCAGCCCACTTTTTTGATTCTGCTTGGATATCTTTCTTTTTTTCGGATGCTTCTTCAAGCCGCCCCCTGCCATAGCCCTATGATCAGGATTTAAAAATAGCTGTGTTCTCAGAGTACAGCTGAAAATTTGACTGTGGATAAAAATTAAACAAATCAAAAGTATATTGAAATTTTTTTTGTAAAAAATGGAAAACAAGGTCAACTTCCATTTAAGTTCAAATCTAATTAAACTGAACAGAAGATAGGAAGTTGCTGTTTTCCAAACACGTCTGTGTGACTTTACAGCCTATGACCCTTGGTTACTTTAATGAGACTCAGGTCAGGTCTATAATATAAAATTTTGCTGAAACAGCTGTGTTGATGAAGAGGGTGGTAAAGTGTGATGTGTAATTGACAGAACTGTGCTGGTGAAATTGCTAGTGTAAGCACAGGCATATTGGCAAAACCATGCTTTTTGCTGATACTTTCTTTCCTTCTGAGGAGTATGGAGGGGAGAGGAGGAAAGACAGAGAAATTATTATAGGCAAAGCACAGTTTTATTTGCATAAAATGCATTCATATTAGGAATGTTTTGCTGCTGAAATGTAGAAATTATTAGAATCAGCCAGTCAATGATAGTGTGTCACACTGGCACTGCAAATATGTGTATTGGTGTTAGGACAGGATAAGTAGATCCATACAAAGAGTCTATATTTACAAAGGCATCTTTGACACTTCCTTTTTAAAATAAGGTTTAGCAAACAGAAAAAGGGAGAGTCACACTATCAACGAAAAGATCACAGACGTCTGCAAGGTATTCAACAGTTGCAATTTAAAAAGCTGGAAAGTAATAGAATTGGAAGGAGACCTATGTTGTTACATCAGGTTGATATATCAGAAAAATTCCTTAAAGATATAATGCGATTAGATTGTTTAAGCTGGGCAACAAGTAAACAAAGAAGTGGCTCATTTAGAACAATTGGCTTTATTGGATAATTACTTTAATTAGGCAGTTTTAGAAAACTACATATAAGCTACATGACAGATCAGAGCTGTTTTGTTCTATTGAGTAATTATTTAATTAGGCCATCTTTTAAGAACTATTTATCTCCCATATAATGGTTGCAACCAGCTTCTCCTGGTTTATTTTGTAATTATTTAATGAGGTCAAATGTATCCATTGCAAAAAAATCCTTTCCAAACACAGTGCTACTCTGAAAGTTCTGAGATGTTTTAATAAGAATTTACTACATGCAAGCAGCAAATGTCTTTCATTGCAAATGTTACAAAGATTGAAGCAAGGACAACAGAAGGGTTATAACCTTTGCAGAGAAGTATCAATGCAAAAGAGTAAAAATGAATAAGGAGGAAGATGTTAGTTACTTTTGTTAGATCATCTAAGCAAGGGTAAAAATGGAAAGCAGCCAAGAGTCACTTTTTTTTCATCTGGCCAAGGGAAAATGAATCAGGGATACAAGATATTCTGACAAGGTAAAGACGCTTTATAGTTCTTAATTAAATGGAGATAAAAGATCAAAGCAGAAGCATGGTCTAAGGAAACTTTGTTTCTTTGCAAGAAGCCAGGCTGGATCTTTTTTGAACTAGAGAGATCTGCAAACTAGATATGATCCTGTCAACACTGAAGTCTCTGCCACAACTTCCACTCATTTGAATGGGAGAAAACCTAAATGTGTGCCATCTTAAAATGAATACCTCCTAACTAAATAAGCCTTACAGAAACTGCTGTTCCCAAGTATGCTTCAATTTACTTTGTTTTTATGATAAATGCACAAATGGATGTCTATTTTGCTAAGGTGTTTAATTGCAATAGTCTTAAAAGGACATTAAAAAAACATGGAAACAGTGCTGGAAAGTCTAAGACTCTTCCTTAACATGCAGGAGGCTTGTACCTCGTACAAGCCAACCACATAGATGCAGCTAAGCATTGCTAATATGAATGCATTTTAAGCATATAAAACTGTGCTTAACCTATAATCCTTGCCAAACAACCACACATATGTGATTAAATTTACATGTACTGTATTTCAAGGAGTGTTCTTAAAGAAAGGAAAGACTAAAGGGATGTAGAAACTGTGACTATGGAAGAAATACAAGACATCAGTGGCAACTACTCATGGCATCCCATTGTGAAGAAAGATATTTAGATGATATTGCATGATTTTCTGCTGGCTGAGAAGTGAGAAAAAGTGAAGACAGAACAGTTTCAAAGTAAAAGGAATGGAATGACAATAGTGATAGTGTTGCTGTAGCTGTCATGTCTAACCTTCCCTTACTGAAATAGTAATAGAATTTCAAATAAAAAGATGGGACTCATTTCAGAAGATGTAATACCTGAGACATTTGTCTCGAATCCATCCAGAACTATGGCAATTTAACAAATTACTACCCATCACTAAAACTGCAGGTAATGTCTGTGTGCACACTCTTAGCCTGTATCTGCAGGGTGTTTGAATCTGTTCAGTGGAGGTTTATTTTATGTCACATTATCTCAAAACCAGAGAGAGCTTGTGAACATTCGTACTAGTTCCATGCTAACAACAACTGAGCCACCCTGCCATGGCTCTGAGTCAGAAGGCTCTGGAATTTCTTGGGAGAATTTACTTGGCTTCTGACAATGATTGAGTCACAGATCTCCACAAGGCAGCATGAGCTTATCACATTTAAACTCCCATAAACCATTAATTGTCATCTGGTTTGTATTGAGACTAATAATTTTTGCTTGTCTGCATCCCACACAAATGAGGTCTCAAAAAAAAAAAAATTAAAATTAATAAATAAGCAAAAGCTCATGCTGTCCAAACTGCTAATGAGCTCCTTTATCAAGCACACTCTCAGTAAGTTTACTGACAACACCAAGCTGGGCGGGTTTGTAAATCTGCTTGAGAACAGGAAGACTCTTCAGAGGGACCTCAACAGGTTCAATAGGTGGACTTAGACCAATTGTATGAGATTTAACAAGGCCAAGGAATGGGTCCAACACTTGGGCCATAACAACGCCAGGTAATGATACAGGCTTGGGAATGTGTGGCTGGAAAGCTGCCTGGTGGAAAAGGACCTGGAGATGTTAATCGACAGACAACTGGACATTGGCCCACAGTGTGCCCAGATGGCCAAGAAGGCCAATGGCATCCTGGCTTGTATCAGACACTGTGTCACCAGCAGGACCAAGGAAGTGACTGTCTCCCTGTAAGCAGCACTGATGAGGCCATACCTCAAATATTGTGTTCAGTTTTGGGTCCCTCACTACAAGAAGGACATTGAGGTAACTTTGGCCTTTTCAGAGACCTGCTTGGAGGAATTTTGAGGGCTAGGATTCCAGATGATAGAAATACACATGAAAGCTGATCAATATTCAAGCACTACTTCTTCCAAGCCCAAGATCAGTGTATCATAGTAAGTAGAAAATAAGGAAGTAAGAGGCCTGTGTGTATAAACAAGGAGCTGCTGGAACAAATCCAAGAGAAGAAAGATGTCTATGGAATGTGGAAAAGGGTTTGATTGCTTGGAAAGAGTATAGGATCATTGCCAGAGTATGCAGGGACAAAACCGTGAAGGTCAAAGCCTTTTTGGAAGTAAACCTGGTAAAGGAAGTAAAGGAAAATAAGAAGGGCTGTTTCAAATATATCAATCACAAGAGGAGGATTAGGGAGAATGTCAACCCATTGATGAACAAGGAGGGTGTCCTGGAGATGGAGATTGCAGAGAAAGCAAGGCTACTTAATGTCTTTGCTTATGTTTCCACTGCTCAGGCCCTCCAGAAGCCCAGTCCTCGTAGTATAGTATCATAGGGGTTGGAAGGGATATTTAGAGATCATCTAGTCCAACTCCCCTGCAGAGGCAGGTGCACCTAGATCAGGCTGCGCAGGGACGCATCCAGGCGGGTTTGAAGACTTCCAAGGAAGGAGACTCTACACCCTCCCTGAGCAGCCTCACAGTTAAATAGTTTTTTTCTTATATTTAAGTGGAACTTTTTGTGTTCCAGCTTCATCCCATTACAACTTTTTCTGTCACTAGATACAACAGAAAAAAGTGCTGCTCCAACCTCCTGACACCCACCATGGAGATATTTGTAAATATTAATGAGATCTTCCTTCAGTTTCCTCTTCTCTAAGATTAACAGCCCCAGGCCTCACAGCCTGAAGGGGAAGACTGAGGGGGAGTCTCATTAGTACTTACGTGTATTTAAAAGATGTGTGTCAAGAGAATGGGACATCACTTTTTTCTTTAGTCTCCAGTGACAGGACAAGTTGTAATGAGTATAAGCTGAAACAGAAAACATTCCACTTAAACGTGAAGAGAATCAATTTTACGGTGAGGATGATGGAGCTCTAGAACAATGTGCCCCGGAAGGGTGTGGAGTCTCTTTCTCTGGAGGTTTTCAAATGGATATGTTTCTGTGTGACTTGATCTAGGTGGACCTGTTTTAGCAGGGGGCTTGGACTAGCTGATCTCTAGAGGTCCCTTCCAACCCCTACCATTCTATGATCCTCTGATTCTGTGGTTCTGTGATTCTGTGAGGTGCTGGAACATGTCGAGAGACAGACAACAAAGTTGGTGAAGGATCTGTAGAAAAAGTCTCATAAGGAGCAGCTGAGGAGACTGGGGATGTTTAGCCTGAAGAAGAGAAGGATGAAAGGAGATATAATCACTCTCTACCACTACCTGAAAGGAGGTGGTTATGAGATGGGAGAAGTCAATCTCTTCTCTCCTGGAATGAACAAAAGGAAAAGGACCCAAGTTGGCCCAGAGAAGGTTTAGAGTGGACTTTATGAAGAACTTTTTCACTGAGAGGGTTAATAAGCATTGGAATGAGTTCCCAGGGAAGGGGTGGAGTCACTGTCACTGGGAATATTTTAAGAGAGACATAGATGAGATACTGAGAGATAATTTTTAGTTTAGTGATGAGACTGGCAGTATGAGGTTAGTGGCTGGAATTGATGATCTTAAGGTCTTTTCCAACCATAATGATTCTATGATTATAAACTGGATTTATGTGGAATCTGAGTAATTCATATTAAATTACTTCATTTCTCAGATCAGTGGCTACCTAAAAGCATCCCAGTTCATTAAAGGGTAATGCCTTTCTTGGCTTTGTCTCAGGAGGTCCTTCTTTCCTTCAGATTGTATTCTCTGATTCTATCCAGACTATTGTCTCATGTCAGAATCCCCTCTGAGGTTCGGTGGAAAAAAAACCCAAAGTACAACTCTTCACTTGACTGTATTTTTTCCTTCCTTTGGTCTCTGAGTGTTAGGACAGATTTCTCTTTCCAAGGAAAAAAATCTATTTAAGATTCTAAGAGTAGGAAAGTTCAAGGAGTTTCATTCTTTCCTTCACATCATTCTTCTTGTCAGTGGAGCAAGGCAAGAATTGGGGGAGGAAAAAGGCAGGATGGCTGACTTTTGACTGTTTAAAGTGGTTCAGTCCTTAAATCTTGAGAATCACTGAGGTCTGCTAGAGTCTTGGATTATTCTTTCCTACAGCTCTGTACCTCCTTACATGTCTTCAAATAATGACTCTCTTGATGAGCGTCTCAGGGCAGGATGCTCATTCTACCTAAGGCATACTTTAGTAGTGATGCAGTGAAATAAAATGGAAGGGTCCAGAAGAGTGCAAGCTCCTTGCATAGAATATATATTGTGTATCTTCCTAGGCTTTTATAGCTCAAAGAAACAAGACACCTGAGTTTCTTTCTTAGATTCAGTGGCTCAATAGTAAAAGGAAGGGGAAAAAGGAAAACACACCTAGCTAGGACCTCTGGGCTCATTTTCTGTGCTTTTGGCTGCTTCTTACTCTTTGTGTCTCTGATATAAAAAGGAGATATACTCTCTCAAAACTATGTCCCCTCTGATATAAATGGGAGATATGCCCCCTTCGAAGCACTACAAAAATATATAGCCTTCAAGAAACTCAAATGTGATTTCTGCATCATCTGGAATAAGAAACGACTTGCATATTTTTAATTTTTCATTAAATTTTTGGAGTTTTGATCTCTAACAAAAGGCAGCAATATGAACTCTGGTATTTTGTTTGGATTCATCCCATTTTAGAATCAAAGAAGTGCAAAAAACTGCTTGAAAATATCAAGTTGGTTCTTTTAATACATACAAATAAATCAGAGTGTCTCTGTTTCTTTGCATGTAAAATTTGGGAAAGGAGAGAAAATGCTTTTGGATAGTTCTTATGCTACTCTTTCATTTGCCGAGTTTTGAGTTTTGATGCCAAGTGTATTTTTACACATTGATTTTAAGCCTTTGGTAAGTATTATTTCTATTGGATTACTAAAAGTGAAGCTAAACTGTAGAAATAAAAATGTCCTACGAGGGTTCTCAGTTTTGGCAAAACACAATAATATGAATGAAAATAGTTATGCATTTAAAGAGATTCTGGCAAAAATTGCCAAAATCATACTTTAGGAAACCCTCTGAAATTCACATTTAGTACTCTGAATTTTCTTTCCAGCATGGTTGGTTGCCAGGATATTTGTGCATGAATTAAGTTTTATTGCCACATTATACTTGACTGATTTATGTAGAGGCATTTGTGTAATAATGAGTGAACATTTAAAGGTTTTAGGGATTTGATTTGCTGGAGGGAGAAATCCTGTGGTTTTGATCCTACTGTTGGTTTGGATTTCCTGAGAATGGGCTTTCTCATCACATTTTCCTCAGTATTTCCTAATAATAGACCTGGCTAAAACAACATGTTTGCTTGCAGTCAGGATTTACAGGAGTTCCTCAGAAGTGCTATGATTTTCATTCTGAAATAGTGGAATTTCCTTAGCTCGTAAACAGAAATTTTAGGACAGTGACGGCTTGTTTCAATATGTTTGTAATGTTTTTCTCTCTGAAGGGTGCAGCGGATGCTAGAGGAAAAAAAAATGAAAAAAAAATCAGTTGATGAAAATATTTGTCTCCCTGATGATCATGTGTCATGGAGGTCTTACTGATCAGAATGAATGAATGATGCTGTTTTCCTTTGCACTGGGAAGCTGGACAATGGGCAGAGACTGAGGAGGCCTGTGGTGGGCAGTGACACAGGGCAGGCAGAGGGGAAGCTGTCAGTATTCTTGGTAGAATGGAGGTTTCCCACAGAGGTCAGCCAGGGGCTTCAGGTCTCCATGAGACAGCACTCAGTGTTCATCTCAGCCCTAGCCAGGGACGGGATAGCCCCAGTCCTGGACATTGAACTTCCTGGAGACAGGCTGGGATGTCAGCCCATGGTAGGACCAAAAGGGCAGGACTGTACCTGGCACCCAAGTGCAGGGACTGACAGCCCTTGAGGGGCTGAGAGGGTGTCTTGGGCCATGGCAGGAGTCAGAGTGTCCTCAGCCCTGACAGTGTCTGCCAGAGGGAATCCTTTGCACCACAGTACTGTGGCTTGCAGATCTGAAAACTCTGAGTGCAGTGTAAGTAATGTGCAGCTCCATCAAAGCCCACAGGACAAAATTCCCTAGAAAGTGGGCAGAAGCAGCACTGCTGTCTCATCTCACAGGCTGTTTCCTGCATGTTGCTGAAGCTGCATGTTCCTCAGGCTAAACTCAATTCCACCAAGCTCACACCGTGATACTAGCCCATCCCAGAGAGTGGGCACATGGTCTCTTGTCCCCAAGGGACCCAGGAAAAGACGCAGGAGTTGGATGCAAGCACAAGCCTCTGGGAAACAGACTGAACAGAAAGTAGTTTTGGAGTGTTAGTGTTTGCTGGCTTTGACAACCACTCACTGCATGGGTTTTCTGGATCACATTATTGGAATTCACGGCCTACATTTTATCCAACTTCCATTTTAGAAACAAAGTAGGCACTCTGGATCTCATCTTGCAGTCCTCTCTTCATAATCTAACTTCAAAAAACGGCAATGCCAATGAACAAAACCCACCAACCTGCTGGGCAAGTGTCACTCAGCATGTCTTTTTTTATGATGTTTAGATTTTTTTGAGCACAAAAGCTAAATTTTGGTTTATGCTTTCTTAAATGTTGCCACTCAGCTAGAAGTAACAAAGCAGGTGTCGACTGAAAAAAAATTCCATCTCTGTAGTGCCAGAAAGTTATTATTTTGGGGCTCTGATTGAGAGGAGAAGAATGTTCTCTTTTCTCCTGCCATTGTGTCATGTGTCATTTCGGAAACTTCTCCAAGATTTGTTTTTTTTTTTTTTTTCTTAAGAGGAAATTGAAGCCAGTACAAAACTTTTCAGATGTTTTCCTGATAATTATGTAAACATATGTGTTCTCTAGAAAGTACGATTAGTTTGAGTCTCTGTGCTTCTGCAGGTTTAAAGATATCTGAACTGGGTTTGCCCAGTCTAACTCCAGAGCTGGAACCAAGTGAGTGGACACTGTAGGCAGTTAAAGTTCGCAAGCAGTTCTACAATATTTGTGTTGTCTCTTGATCACACAGTACCCTGTGGATTTCATAGATTTTGCCCATACAGAGCATAGATCTCTGTACAGTAGTCTTTCATGCAATGCAGACTTGCCTTCAGGATTAACGCACTTCACAATTTCAAGCTACATCACAAGGGCAGAGGTTTGGAAATCTTAGACTTTAAACCTAGATTGAAACAAAAAGAGAATCTGGTTCTTTATTTGGAGAAAATTATGCTTACTTTTGTGGGAAAGATATAATCCTCACTAAAAGATACCACCATCTCCAAATAGATTTTAATTCCTATTAAAAATATTGGGCTGAATTCTCAAATAACTCACATCATTTAACGGTCCATGAGATGTAATGGGACTGCATAATGTGCAGATGTCACATAGTATCTCTGATAGCTGGAGTATTCAAACATTCTTGGTGACGTTTTGTAAATCAACTGGATTATTTGTCATATGAAATACATAAAGAAAATGCCAGTGCTTAGTATTGTGCCACACATTTTTTTCTATTCTCAATGACTTTCTTTCAGATAGTGGTTCAGATTAGATCATGCAAAAAGTCTGATTTTGTATACTTCGTGACTTTTTTTGTACTTAAACTCTCTCCCTTTTACTTGTGCCTGCAGCTGAATCTCCTGCTGTTCAACACATATACTGAAGTTTATTAATTCCTTCTTTTTTATTTTTTTATTTTACCTCTGCATCTGTCACCTTCTATCTGTACGGAGTGTTAAGGCCATACTAACAGATCAATACGTCACTTAATCTAACTCTCTCTGGTCATAGAAGGAGTATTGTGGCTCTGAACAGCACAGTATTCCCATAAAATCTCAAGCTTTAAAAAAAAAAACCCAACAGTTCCCTCCTTCCATTATTCTTCTTCATGATTTGCAAAGGGTGTTGATTTTTGCAAAGATTAAAGATTACCCCTTCTCCTGTGACTGGACACAACAGAAAAAATGTTGCCCCATCCTATTGACACATACCTTTTAAACACATGTAAGTATTAATAAGATTCGCCCTCAGTTTCCTCTTCTCCAGACTGAACAGTCCCAGATCCTGCAGCCTTTCCTTGTAAGAAAGATGCTCCAGTCCTTTGATCATCTTGGTGACTCTATGCTGGACTCTCTAGAAGTTCCCTGTACCTCTTGAGCTGAAGAAACCAGAATTGGACACAGGACTACAGATGAGGCCTGAGTAGAGGGGGAGCAGAATCTCCCTTGACCTGCTGACCACAGTCTTCTTAATGCATCCCAGGATGCATTGGCCTTCTTGACCATGAGGGCACATTGCTGGTTCATGGTTAGTTAGGGATTCCCAGGTCCCTCTCCATAGAGCTGCTCTCCAGCAGGACACCTCCAGCCTGTACTGTGGCACGAGGTTGTTCCTCCTGAGATGCAGGACTCTGCACTTGTTGAATGTTGTTAGATTCCTCTTTGCCCAACTCTTCTCCTTCAGAAAGCAGAAGCAGAGGTAAGATGATGAATACAAGAAAACAAGAAAACTTTTTTTCTCTGGTTCACACAGTCTTTAATTGTTCTTAAAATGATTAGACTATGATATGCATTATTGTCTGTGCTCAGACCTCACATTTACTTTTCTGTTGTCAGATGTATACAATGTCAACTCCTAGCTTGTAAGGATGGAGTTATGTGCTTGTTTCACTTGTTCAGCTGCCGACAGATTTGGTCATTGTTGATGGGGTTTAGATTCTGTGTTGCTTTAGGGTGTGAAGATATAACCCTTCCTTAGTGCTATGGTTCCTTTGAATAAGGCTGCAAGCTTAAACAATTGATCATTCTGTTTCAGAAAAGAAATGCAGGAGGACTGTAAATAAAAACAATAAATTTATAGGTAGTGTTGAAGGCTTGTTAGAAAGCTTTTTGTGGTACAAAAATAGACTTGTGTTTTCTTTCTTGTATGTGCAATATTTTCACCAAATTCACAACTTTTTGCAATAATTAGGATAACCTAAAAGCTTTTCTCTTCAGAATTTTACATAATTTCTTCTATTTGTCTTTTCCTTAAAAAATGGGACGTGCTTAATTCATAATGAATTCTCTCTGGGGAATAGACTCTTTAATAATAACCTTCAAAAATTATTATTGAATTGTTTGCAGTACAAATTAGACACTAGTATAATTTTTCTGGTCTAAAGTGATTTTCTTTAGTGAAAGATTTAGTATCCATGATGATGTACTCATCTTTCTGAATGCAAACGTCCAGCCTTTTGCTGTTGAAATTTGTTAGAGGCAAGTCTGCTAAAAGGAGGACAAAATATGCTTAATACTGTCAAAGAAGAATTTTCATGGAGGAATTCTGCTCAAATAATTTTGCAGATACAAGAGTTTATTTGATGTGACTGAAAATCAGGCAGGACCGTGGACTTTTTGTTCTGAACTCTGGAATATCATTTTGACTAGTGACTCCTGACTGGAAATGAGATTTTACATGTTTATCTGTGTTTATTTTCATGTAACATTTTGATAAGATATAAAGAGTGAGAAAATTTCAGCTCCCTTGAGAATTTTTCTGATGAAGAATCAATCTCACTTTTAAAAATCTACTATTTCTGTTGTTTTGAAGAAGGTTGACTTAACTTCGAACCGTTATTGTTTCCTGTACTTTAAACAACGGAGCCCATATTTTCACTGTTAATATCTGTCAGTCAAGTTACATATAAATCTTCCGTCTGATTAATTAATCAGGTAGAGATCTGTAATCCCTAAATTTTAAGGTATTTTGTCTATAACTGGATTAATTTTTGTGACTATTGTTTTTCTGCATCCATTTCAAAACATTTTTTGAATCATAAGGACAAATAACTGCTAATCTTTTCAAGAATCAAATTGCATCCAGTTTGTGCATTCATACTTCAAAAATGCCACTGAAAAATGTGAGGTGTACGTGGCAAATATTGACTCTAAAAATAGTGTCTCTTAAACCAACCAAAAATATTGTAAAATGTTTCCTATCTGAATTCTACTGAATTCACTGGAAGCCATCATGATGAACCTTGCCATCTGCTCTTTGATAAGTGTTTGCTTTTTATTTTCCCAAGTGAAAATTCCCTGGATGTTATTTTCATTATTAATTTTGGTCCTTGCTAGTTTTGTAATACATTTATTGTATTTTAAGTTGCTGAAGATGTACTTTGGGGCTCATTTTTTGTCCCTTTATTGAAAAAAAATTTAAAAGGAAATCTCCCTGGCAGCAAAGAAAAAGACACTATTTATTAGCATTACAGGGAGATATGTATACACACTTTCAATACAGCTTTAAACTTTTCCCATTGTTATTCACATCATTTAAATCAAAAGAAATTATATTATCTTCAACAAACAGTGACTGAAATTGGGCTAGACATAACTTAATAGGAGTGATGTTTCTTATATTAGTACAAGGAGAGGACTACATGTGTTCATATTTGATTGGAGCTTTCTTGTATTATATGTTTCAGAGGAGTTCACAGGGTTCATTTTGCACAGAAGTACAGAAACATTGCCAAAGCAATCCCTTACACAGACCCATTTGTCACTCAGGTATCACGGACCTGCTACATATCATGTTGGGACAGCAATTACACCAGACCCTGAGAATATGAAATGGAGGCCATCTGGAGATCTGGATAATGTTTCATTGTGCAGCTGAAAATTTGCATTTGTCATTTAAAGACTATGAAGATCTCAGAGAGGTTGCTTGGCTGTAGTCAATGAGTTCCTTAGAAGGAAGAAATGGAGTAAATTTGGCACAAATTAGTGCCAATTTTTACACTGTGAAGTCAAAGCAGCCATACCAGTTTTACCAAGAAACATATCTACTTTCTGATCATTTCATGCCTGCTAATTTACTGACTTATTCTGTATGTCTGTATGTGTATGTTTTAAAATACCACTAAATATCATTATGTGCAACTCCAGAAGTTTTTTTTCTGTGAGCCCATAGTATGCAACCTACTAGTTTTTGGCTTTGAACTGAGGAGTGATGCTTGGCATATAACAGCAGTTTGGAGGGGCATCAAGAGCTCTGCAATTTGAACTGAAATAAACTTTGAATAAAAAAGACAAGTCTTTTAGCATGTAATATTGGTTATCTTAAATGTTCAGTATTGATCTCTTTTCCCACAGTTCTGTCTTCTTACTAAACTCCCATGTATTCATCAAGGTTTAGAATCTGCTAGGAGTCTCTACTGCATACAAGGATCTCCCAGCTCAAAGAGGGTACTCAGGAGTTCTACTTTATCCTTTTCTCATAGTGGAAAAATATGGATCATAAAGATGTTGATGCCTTAATATTTTGCTGAGCCATTATTTAATTAAAAATTGATAGATAATGTAATTCTACACCTTAGTGGCTTGGATTTTTATATTTTCAATGAATTGGACCATTCCTTTGATAGCAGTGAAAATGCATTCTTACTTCAAATTTTTATTAGTGGCTTTGCAAATCATCTGTGGGTTTCAGTTCATTGAAATATATTTAGAAAAAACACTTGGTATCCTGTGGTAAGTCAGTTTATTGAACCATAATTTCTACAACCTTTAGGTTGTAACACATGGTGTTAGCCTTCACCAGGTTTGTGCAGCCATCTGAGAGCAAAAATCCATCTTCCTCCTTGGACAGCATTGTTAGTATGTGGTAGCTGACAGCTAAGCTGCAGATTTTGTTCAGGACAATCTCATTGAACACCTTAAGTGGCTATCCTTTTCATTAATGGATTTAAAACTAACTGGAAGTACTGTTGGCAAAGCTTATTGCAAACATGTTACAGAGATGAGAGCAGCCACTAGCACTGCTGCAAGTGGGGTAAAGCATTGGATCTGTCCAAAATATCACCTGCCTTTGCTACTGTTCTATTCAAACACTTCATGGTCTTTACTGGTTTTTAACTTCACAGATCTCCAGAGTGGCAGCTGTGCATTTATCTCTGATTTACAAGGGAGGAAGTTAGAGTATGGCTAAACATCTTGCCTAAAGACATACAGGAAGAATATAGTGACTGAGAAGTTCCTCATTAAATAATCTTTGGTTTAGTAAATGAAAATGAAGAAGTTGTTTACTGTGAAATATAGTATAGAACACAAATTCTGATGCTTTTATATGACTGATAATAAGATAGTAGATTGCTTAATGTATTCTGGAACATAGCAGAAATCATAACAAATTTTTTCTTGGAAATGCATGAAGGCTGTATAAAAACAGAAATTATTTGTAAATAATTCACTGTATTATTGCCCACAACTGAGAGAAAACTGTTTTCAGATAGATCACAAAACCACTACAAGTCAATAGATTTCAAATGAGAGTGCATAATGGAAAACACTTGCTATTGGTTAACACATTTTATATCAGAGAAGCCAGACAAGTGCAGTCATTGAGTCTTGTGTGTGAAGAACTGAAAGATTGGATGTGGATGGTGGAAAATATTTAGGTATTTACAATTTGTTATTGCATACCAGAGCAACTGTGAGATAGTAAGATTAAGATTAACCACTTCCCAGATAACATCATATCAAGTATCTTTACTGGGGTTGCACATCTTATGCTTATCTCAGAATTCGGGGAACTACCCAGGAGCTTTGTTTCAGAAAGTTTCTTCTTCCTTACATGATTCAGAGATGATTCAGAGATAGAGAAGGTGGGAGATTCTGGTTATAGACTTGCCACAAGGCATCCTAGTAAAAGATTAGATACAGGTTGGATGGAACTGCATACTTTTATATAAGAAATACTAAGAATCTTGTGCCATCCTATAGAACAAAACACTCCAAGTTGCTTTGAAAAGCCATGTGATTTTCAACAGATCCAGCCATCTCATTTTTCTCAGGTTGATATTAATGGTCTCATCTATCACAATCCGGAGTGATATACAGTTCATAATCATTGCAATCCATTTCTGTGTGCAGAGAGTTTGTTATGGTTGAGTATTGCTGGAGGGTACACTAGATGGCATTCTTGATAACTGTGAATTTCTTTATATACTCGCTGATGCTCAATATGGTTTAGGGATTCCTGGAATAATTTCAGCAAGTGTGCTAAATTCCCCATCTGTGGCAGTTCCTTAAATGTTACACATATAGTTCTGGCTGTATATCACTTTCCTAGATACAGGCGAGTGGATGACTGGTGTTTAAGCTTTGACAGCTTGTTAACTAGTCGTCATCAAATTGCTAGGTTACCTGTTTGGAGACAGTAGTCTCTTCAGTGTAAATCAGGCTTCTTCCACTGACTTCAAAAGGAGTATACCTCTTTATGATAGCTTTAGATCTCTTCCACTGCCTTTAAAACTGTACCCCTTGAAAGCTCTCCTGTGAAGAAGACTAGGGTAGACAATCTTCATAATGTTATTGTAACATTCATCTTCTTTCCCCTTGTAATATTTGGCACCACCAAGTTATGTTTAATGATAGATAAAAACAAGCTTGAGGCAAAGCCATTTTTGTTTACACTTTAAACTGTAGAACATTCTTTGGGGATCTGTAAAACTAAAATCCAACAGGACTGATGTCCGTCTCTTCTGTGGCCCTTATCTGCACCGTATAAATGAGCACAATGAGTATTTAGAATTCTTGCAGGAGATAAATCTGTTGTATTTACATTTTTGTTAGCAATCCAGGAAACTTCGGACATGAGATTTGTTATAAATAAAGATTTATGAATTATATACAATATTTCTATCTGACACATATGTAGCTGTGGGAGGATTTTATGCTGTATTAATGTAGAAGAATGAAGTGTGATCTAAATGTCTGTGTTATTTTGATTCAAATCGTCTAAGAAGGAAGTAATCTGTCAGTCAAGAATTATTACTCGCTAGAGGGATACTTCTCAATCATTCCAACTGAAATAAAAAGTCAAAGAGCAGACTCAACCTAAATATTCATCATTACTCTAGCTTTTGAAGTTTCAGATATGATTTCCTGGTCAGTGACTGGAGTGTTTTGAATAAATCACCACGAGGCACAAACAAAAGACTTTTGCTGAAAGAATCTTCTGTGACTGTACTCTTTAGTAATCAGACTATGATCATCAAGTACAATCTGAAATTTTGACTCACTGAGCTAAAAGAGATCTTAAAACTTCATCTAGTGCATCTGCATGTTCTGAGACAGGATGTAGTGTTTTTAATATATGTCAAGTAACTTCTATCACTTTGTGGTCACCCTTTGCATAGTATTTTGAACATATGTTAAAACTATCTAAATAAACAACCCAATCCAGCCAGATCTATAAATAGTAAGTATCTTGAACATTATCTTGAACATTCAGCTGAGCAAAATGGGAAAGGAATGCAGAGTGCAGCAGTAGTATTTGTTTTTAATTAAAGTAGATGCTTTAAATGCTATGAAAGTATTTTGTTGTTAATACACTGTACACAATCCTTAATGTTGATGTCCTAAACTCACCAAGTGTGTTTTTTTGAGTATCTCTGTTATTAATTTTCCATTTGCACTTATTTAAAACCAGAGTTACAGTGCATTCAGTCATACTGTCATACGTGATTTGTTCAGCCAAACAGTTTGGTGAGAACTGAAAATTAGCATCACTAATTGACAAATAATTTCTCCAGAGTTTTATTTGTGTAACTGTGTCATCTTTTTGTCTTTTGACAAAGCAAGTGAGAAAATTAAGAGAAAACTGCCCAAATTCTTTTAGTGTCATCTCACACTAAACAGAGAGGTTTGTTTCACCAGAAAAATGGTTTCACCAGCTGGTTTTGTAATACACATAAATATGCTCTGACTTGTTTCAGTGTGCTCAGCATTTGAAGTTACTCCTCAAATGACAAACTTCAGTCAAAGGTTGACTGTGAGTTGTTCATAATAAGCCTGTGGGCACTTGGTGTGCCATGCTCAGCACTACTCTGTTTCCAGTAATAAGCAATAGTTCCTAAAAGACTAACTACTGTTTTGCTTTTTGTACTATGTTTATTACGTTCTATATGTATAAGTATTTGGTCATCTCTTTCATATATTTCATATATTACACCATTTCTGTTTCCTTGTTGGTTAAAGTCCTGTGTCAACTTAGCACTGAAGACTAAGTAAATGGTTTTTTACTTAGTCTCTCAGTGGCAACAAGAGTTTTCGCAAAGCATTTCATACAGTTGTGCATGGGAATCTGGTCTGCAGGTCATTATACAATCTTGATGTTCCTAGTTGAATCATTTGCAGAGGCTGATTGAAATCACATTTCACCTTTGATGTGTTGTGGTTTTTTTCCCTGCATTCGCCTTCATATTTAATGTGCTGTGGTATTCCTGGAATGCAGAGTCATTTTGACATTTGTACACCCATAAGAACAGCAAAAGGTCCAGCTTGCACAATTAGATGCAAATCTCATTTAATACACTATACTTAAATAAATCTCAAAGTACTGTTTTAAACCAAGTACTGTCTTAAATGCTAAGAAATATAAATTGAAAGCAACTTTGGAACATATCGTCATGAAAAATACCATAGTGGGAAGATTTAGGCATTGAATGTTGACCTTAACTTTGCTTTCTCTAGCTGTAACTGGATGAAGTTAAAAGCTTAATATTAGACTTTGTTGTATTCATTAGCAATCTTTCATATTGTACCGTAGCTGCATGTCAAGCAAAAATCACATTGAAATGTGTGTTATATCACTAAGACATGATGTAAACCTTTATTGAGTCTTTATCTCTTTTCACATTGAAGGCTGGTTAATCCCTTTCATTTTCTTTTATGAAGGGATAGATAGACCACACAAGAGCTAGAGAGCTGAGACTAAATCATATCATCTCTGACCAAGAAATAATAGAAGCATCGAGTATGTGGGGTTCTGAGATACACAGGTTATAGCTAGCAGATCTGGAGACTAGCCATGCATAACAACATCTTTTAGACCAGATGTAATTTCTCTGTGTCTGACAATGGTGTATTAGCACTCACCTTATTTTTCCTTACTTTACACGATTGAGCATAAATTGTATTTGTGGATTTTAGATGGAAACATGTTTGTAAGAGGTTGGGATATTAAAAAAGATGGAAATTAAAATACCGATTCTCTATATTCATACCTTCTATATAAAATATATCCTCTTGCATTTCCCATGATAAACATTGCCATATTATAAGATGATTGGTCTCATTACAGAGACCAAATTATGAGTAACAATCTCTGAAAATTTGTGTTCAACCTGAAGAAGATACCAGTGACAGCCACTTTGTATATGGCATCTGGATAGGAAACAGCTTGAATTTGACACTCGTTTTAGCTTTCTGGAGTCCTTCAATTCCTTGTTGCTTAACCTCAGGCAAACGCAGTAACTACAGAACTTTAGGTAATATGGGCAACTAGGGGAGGAAAGATAAATTCCACATGCCTGTTGAAGCTTGCTTTGTCACTTTACAAAAAAGAATGCAGGGTTCAGGGATTTGTAAACAGAGCGCATAGTTAAGATAGCCACTCACTTGGCTACAGCCAAGTCACAAAAGAAAATGTCATTTTCTGAGGAGTCATGATGACTTTTTTGGTTTCTTTCTGGCCCAATGAACCTTAGTTATTTTCTGCATAGTCTATTAACTCTGATCACCAACCTAAGAAAGAAGAAATCTCTTTGTTAGAGGAAGAAATAAGATTTCATTCCCCACTTTCCTGGGGAAGCTGCTATGTTTTAAATAGATGGTGAATTGCACTGTGTTCTTCTCCAAAAATCCAGTATCTGTTGAAAAGATTTAATGTTTTACAGTAGTCTGATCTAGTCTATATGTGTAAACTGTACATTAATAGTGCTTACCAGGTCAGGAAGACCCTCAGGGGACTTCAGAGAAGGAATACCTGCTTGATATCCATCCTCATCTTCAGTGTGAGCTTTAGAGTGCAAAGTTTAACCATGATAAAACAAACTTTTCTGCAATTGTACACTCTAAGCTCTTTAGGAAGTTTAAGGTCACCAAAGGTAACAACTGTGAAGAATAGGTGCCTTTAATGCTTACATGGTGCCTGAACAGATGTTTTCAGGAACACCATTTTGGACGCAGTTATCAAAATATCTCTTATGAGACAAGACTGCAGAACCTGGGACTGTTCAGCTTGGAGAAGAGGAGATTGAGGTGGAACCTCATTAATACTTGCAAGCATTTAAAAGGTATATGTCAGGAGGATTGGTCAACAGTTTTTTCCTATAGTGTTCAGTGATCGAACAAGCTAATGGATAAAACCTGGAACATAAAAAGTTCCACTTAAGGAAAAATTTCTTCTGTAAAATGTCTGTAAGGGTGAGGGAGCCTGGCACAGGCTGGCAGGGGAGGGTGTGGGGTTTCTTTCTCTGGAGGATTTCAAAACCCATCTGGATGTGTTCCTGTGTGACCTGATCTAGGCGGACACACATCAGCAGGGAGTTTGGCCTAGATGGTCTTTAGGGGTCCTTTCCAATCCCTACCATTCTGTGATTCTTTAAAATATTACTCTTTCATCAGATAGATGCCTAAATCCTTCTGGTTTTGTTTATTTTGGGCTTCGTTCAAACTTAAATCTCAGACCAGATAAAATTCTGCCCCTAAGCAAGACTTGCTTGATCTTGTATTCAGTGAGGTGAGCTTAAGTATGAAATTGGCCCTTTAGTCACCTGTCAGTTTTCTGAACAGCTGACTAGCTCTCAACATGTCAGCTTTGCAGCTGTTGAACCATGAGAACAATGATTTGAAAAGAGATTTTTTTTTTCTCTTCTGAATATGTATAATGCATAAGTAAAGAGTGTGTTCAGTGCAACAATGTGATAAGGAGTATAAGGAGAAGCAGGATATTCTGAGTCAGATCCTACTTCCAACTGCAGGTAAAATCTAATTCTCATTGAAAACACATTACTATTGATTCAAAGAAGACCAGGATTTCTTCTTGTAGTAATGTAGGACATAATTTACCTAACATATGGAGCACTACATAATTTAACTACAAATCTACAAAGTTTACTGGGGTTCAGATGAAGAAGTCTTTATAAGTAGGCAATATATGTGGGGCTTTTTTATTGTAGAGATTATATTTTTATAAAAATACTATTATCTGATATACTCATCTCTGAAGAGCTTGCTTTCTCCAAAAGCAGGAAATTATTCTGATAACAAAGAAGAGTACATTTATGTAAATGACACCTACAAAACCACTTCCTTAGAAGAAACAACATAAATTGTAAGGCAGAAGCTATTTAGGCATCTTAGGTGTTGGTAAAAGAATTAGGTATGCTCAGCACAGTAGTATAATCATTTTTATCATCTATTTTCTATGAATTCAAGAAATTTCATGTTTTGTCCCCTGGAGGAAACTACCTCCTTGTGGCTGGAGAATATACTTTACAAGTGAAAGAACAGTTCATTAGCCAGTGCATCTTGGTACTGCTGAAGAGACCTGAGTGGGGAACTTTCTTCTATCACTGGCAGAACAATCTGCCAATGCTAGACGAAAGATAGCAATTCTCATGTGATTCAGGGATCTTGTTTCAGAGATGGAGATATCTGACAGGAGAAAATGTGTGAGATGGAGTTGGGCACAAGCCTTTAAATATCAATATATTGATCTAGGTATTGGATAGTATATGAGGCCCTAGTAGAGAAAAAGTCTCCAGAGCTTTGCTTTTGCAGATACATCATCTTTCAGCCTTTATATCAGGGCAGCTGCAGCCAGTGAAGAGCCTGGAGAAAAGGGTTTTCTGTCTCACTTGTAAGCTGTTTGGATCTCTTAAGGGATATACAAAGCAGCACATACAACCAAAATAGATATGTCTTCAGGAAATGGAAATACCTAGTGGAGGCTCAACCTTTGTTTTCCTGACATAATAAAGATCCTATATTCTCTCTGCATTGGGAGCACAGGTTTTTTTTTTCAGTCCTTAATGTAAGTTTCCAACACACTGTGGGCAATAAAATGTACCCACATTGAAATCTAACGGCATATTCCAGCAAAAGTAACAGCTGAGCATAGACAAATTAGAATAAATTAACTCCCTGCAGACCTCTTCTTTGCATTGTACAAAAACTTTATGACTTCTGAGGCACCTTCAAAAGAGCTGATTTTGTTTACAGCACTTACACCAAGTACTTTGCTTTACATTGAGTGTTTCCCATGATGTTTAGTATCAAAACAAGGAAATGGACAATATTTTGTACTTAGAAAATTCTGACATTATGGTTGGAGTTTTGGTTGTCTTGATTTGAAATGAATTGTAATATATTAGATTTCTTGATAATTTTAATTTGATTCATCAGCTTTTAACCCTTAAGAGGACTGATTGTTTCAAAAGAATATCAACAGGAAAGACACCAGAAGATATCTGAAATGTTTAAAGGCATAGATCTCTCTCTGAGAGGCCTTTCCAATCTACTGTCTGGGGATTTCTGAGACAGATTGCATGCTCAAAATTTAATTTAATGTCTACTGATTTATTTAGCTTTCATCAATTTCCTGAATGCCATTTTGAATCTAAATCTATGTATATATTTGGGGAGTCTGTAAGCTGCTTGTAGCAACGAATTCAAATAATTATTCTTTTAGCTGATCTGTCACATCTCAGTGTAGCGTAAAACCCGAAGAGTTTCATGTTTATTAGATGAGGTTTTATCAGACCACATCGGGACCATGCTAGAATGTTTGGTAAGAATAAGTGTGGTTTACACATCTAGCAATCAATTAGAAAAATGTAAGAACAATGATATGTCCTCTGTATGAAATGTCAAAGGTTATAAAGAAGTGATTTTGATCTCTGGAGGTCCCTTCCAACCCTACCATTCTATGATTCTATGATAATGCCACTTCTGGTCCTTTAGTCTATTTGTAATCATGGACAAAATGTGTGTACATGTAGCCCAACTTTGTCACCTTTTACTAAACTGTACTACTTTATACAAAGGTAAAACCTGTCATTTAGTGTGTTGCACTCTATCTTGTAAACTTCTTTAAATTTGTTCACTTTCAGAGCCTGCCAAATCTACAAAGACTATTTACAAGTTTATTAGCAATAAAAAAAATGCTGAACTGTCAATGTCTTACCTAATCATTGGAAATAATTAATATTTCCAGCTGTATTAATAGTAGTGTCTATTTTGGAAGACAACTAATTGCTTTTCTGAGCTAATAATGATTTTCCAAAAGATTAGTTCTGATAATCACTCTTCCTCCCTTTCCTCAATTTTCAAAATCTCATGCAGCTTTTTGCCTAGAAGTCTTAGACATGTCTTCATCATCCACGTGCATTCTGCATCATGAAGTTATACCAATTGTGTGATTATATATGGATGGAGCACTAGAAAAAGTAGGATACTTTTCATCTGATGATCGTGGTCTTTGATTTCTGGGAATCGTGAATATGTTGCATTTAAAAGTAGTAGTTTTTCCTTATGAAAAATATTTTACTGGCTTGAAGAGAGTTTTAACAAATAATTATGTCATCTGTATGTGTCTACTGCTATCAAAAAGGTATATTCTGTATTCATCTGTATTCAATGAGAGCAAGACTAAGATGTTTCAGAATTGTTTCAGGTGGCGATAATCATTCGGTTTTGAAAGACACATTACAAGACAGCCAAATAACTAGTCTCTTTTAGTTTCAGACATCAAAATGTAAACCAGAAAATTTTCACTCCATTTAATAATAATCTTTTAGTAATCACAACATTACTAAGATTTTAAAGAAGCAGGATATTGATTTCTTCCTCTGAAACTTTTAGTGAAAGTCATATATTATTGGAAATGTATCAAAGTATATATAGACTCGGCAGAAAAATTATAGGATCATTTGATTTCCCTTATTTACTTAGGGTTACTTCTCATAAAAATCACATCCCAATCAGAGATGGACAATCCATGGAAAAACTATTTAACAAAAACTAGCCCTCAAGGAACAGAAGCATTCTGACTTACTGATGTTAAACTAAATACTCTGACCAATGCCTGCAGCTGATTGCTTTAATGAGATTTTTTTTTTTAAGTAAACATTAGAAACTTGAATTTCTATTTGTCAAGAGAGGCTGTGGTCAGTTCTATGAACCAAAATAAATAATTTCTACTTCTTTTATTACATGACAATAAGTTAATACTATTGTTCATGTAAAAAGAAAATAAATAATGAGGGGGATGGGATAAGAAATCTTTCTTCTTTTGGTGTAGTACAATCTAGTAGAGAAAGGTATAAATTATAAGACACAAAAAGCATGGCACCCTGTTGCGTCCAGGACTGCAGAAACTACTTTGTTATTTTATTTGTCATTATGAACTTGATCAGAGAGATGATCTTAATTAGGCAAACCATGAGACTATTTTTTTGTGTATAAATCTTGACACACTGACTGGAATCAGAGACCTCATTCATTTAAGCGCCTAATGGAAGTGCTGACATTTCAGTTCAAATTTATGTTGGATTTCCTTATCAGTGTAGAATAAAAGGTGATCCATTACAGATTTTTTCAAGTTGCATTTTGTTTACAAGATACATAGGATTCAATGTATGAGGAATGATTAATTACCTTTTAATGACCAAAGGGAAATAATCTTCAAATGTAAAAAATATCCTCAGAAATGCTTCTCCAAAAAGTCATATCCTGTGCATGATGCAAATGTTAAAGGAGAATGAATGTAGGACAAGAAATTCGAGTACCGTGAGTACCTTTTATATAGTTAAAAAACATTATTACAAAATAAGAAAAAGCTTTTTCTGAAAGAAATGGCCTTTGCAATTATTATTCCACAAATAAGTTACTTCTTTTAAGTGGCACTTAAAGAAAGGGAAACTCTGTTAGTTCCATGTCCTGAAGTTAACTGAACACATGGGGGAAAAGCATTATCTGAATACAGAGCAGTGAACACTGAACTTGCTAATGTTTGGATTTCTCTGCACTCTTCCAAGCTTCCAGAGCAATGCTAGGGTGCAAGATGATGTGTATTACTTCCCAGTAAGCCACTAAACAATTTAGAAGCAAAGAATATGTGGGAAATGTGAGGTCTGTTTGTATGCTTAAAATATATTTATCTTACAAAATTTAGTGGGATGATGTCTCTTCTTCTAAAAATTAAATTATATGAACTATTGGTTTGATGACTTTTTAACAATAAGAGCCAAAATGTTTAAACTTAATCTATTCTCTCATATGAAAACATTTCAACATAAAATTTAATTAAAATTGGTGGAGATAATTAATATAAAATATAACTTTTTTTTAATGTGGTACTACTACTATTCATAAATTCATAAACTATTTTACAAAGACACTCCATGTACATCCTTAGTCTTTTTCATCTTGCAAACTGCTGTTTAGAACTCCATAAGAATTTGGAGCAAACTGAATTAATCTTCTTTAGAGCATCTCTGAACTCAAATTGTTCATTACACTATGAAGAATGAATACTTCAAGAAGAAATAATTGCTTAAGAGAAAATATAATACTATTAAAAAATTAAATGGGGCCTGACTATGAACGTAAGGATCTGTAAAATTCTTGTGCCAAAATAACTATCAACAGATAGTAAACTAGTCATTATAGCTCATTCCCTTCATATTAAAAAAAAAAATCAACAAGGTTCTAATTTAAACTCTTTTGTAAAAAAAAAATCCATAGTCAATAATTCAAAAGGACAAATGGACTAAATGACCTCCTTAATGCATTTATAAAACATTATGTGCTCAGTTTCATGAAACATTTACTCCCATAGATCTTCAAAGTATACAACTTTTCTTAAGGAATTCAACTGGAATCAAGCAGAGAATCTTTGCTTAACAGTTGAAAGCATAAGTCATTTTTTCTTCTTTAGTAAGTTTTAGAAATTATTATTCTTCTCATATGTTAAGGCGTATTGGCTTTGAGCTTCACAATTATTCTTTGTTACTCTGCATCTCTCAGCATGCAAAATGTTGAAAAGGCAGGGAGAAATGAACCTCTTCAGATTCAGCCATTTTAAAGCTTATAAAATATTAAGAAGTAATATAAGGAGATGCATAGCAAACAATAGTTGAGATGATAAAGCATTTTATTTTTCTCACGGTGCATTGTATCAGTCTGAGAGATGTCAGTAACAGAGCTGCTATTTCCCAAATTCTTAATAAGGATGTGAAACAATTATGGTTTGTAGCTGCTTCAAAAGATTGCAAGAAAAAGAATTGATAGCAATATATATTGAAAACTGGGATAGATAAGAAGGTTAAAGGTGACATTATGGCTGCAGGGACTTTTGTGCAGTTTGGAAAGACTCTTAAAAGGTTATTGGTAGAAAAGAGAAACTAGGGAGCTAATGTTCATCTTGTCTCTGCAGCTAATCTGTTCCTTTTTTTTTTTCCTGCACTCTGAAAAACACCTCACAGGCAAAACATCACCTCTAACCTTGTTTTCTGTTCTGTGTATTTTATTAACCTTTCTTTTTTAAGTCTACAGTTTTCACTCGAGTGCAGCCCTGATAGAAATCTAGGTTGACTGATTATTATTTTTTACAATGAGTAAGGTGTTATCATGATATTGTTTCAGCAAAAGGGCTGTGTTTAGCTGCCATGGCAATTAAACAATAATTGTAGTCTTTACTTGTATATCAGAGTTCTCAATCCAGCTCCTGCTTCCTAGTACCAGATTCAACTCTTCTTTTAATTAGTCAGTATTTCTTCAGTCAAGTAATGCAGCTGAGCTACTTCTAAGGTAGGAAACAAGCAATTGTGGGCCCATCAGTAGCTGGATAAGAGTCTAGGCATCCATAACACAAGTCAATGTTGGTAAAGTACTAGACTTGAGGAGCTACATGAGTTAATCTCTTTTTCATGGCTGAGATGACAGATAAAAATGAGGAAAGCTCTGTGTTACAGTGACCTTTTGGAAACACAGAGATTTCCTGTCAGAATTCTACCTCACCATCAATATCCTTGGATTTCTGATCTTTTGTCACTTCTGGGACCTAGGGCACAATCGATGATTTGAGTTATCTGTGGAAAAACGCAAGAAAAAGCACCAGCCATGCAGATATCTGACTTATTTTTACTTTCAGGAGTGTTTAGTAAGAGGATATGATTTTACTGAAAAGAATAAACTTTTGTACCCTTGGGGTTTTCTTAGGTTATGGGTGTTATGGATTTGGGAGCACTTCCGTGTTCCTGTGTGAGATATATAGTTTAGTATTACCTGGCTTGCACAGCAGTGTATACTGCAGAGAAATGCAGTCCTGCTTCTCGGTCTCTAGCTTCAGTGCAAGGGAAACCACATTCATAGACCAAATGGAGCTGTGATTCACTCAAGTAAGGAACATATAGCTTTGGGGTACTCCAGAGCATGGTCCAGAAAGTAAGTCTAGCACAGCTTCAGGGTAGCAATACCAGGTGGTGTATTCTCAGGAGCCACTACCCAGACCTTGTTGACAAAATAAATATGACCTATGCACATCTTTTTTCTTCCTGGTTTTATTTTGTGCAATTGCACCTAGTTTTGATTAACAAATTATCCATGGACATGGAAACCAGCTCACTTAACTTGTTAGATGATCTGACAGATGGTAACTGCTGGTGTTGTCTTTCACAATAAATTGCTCATTCATGCAGTACATTTACTGAATAGAAACAGTCTCCAAAAATGTAGATGTTATTTTTTTTTTTAATGTCAAGTGTTAACACTAAACTCCTAGGTCAGAATAATCTAGTAACACAGAGTTCAGGAACTATACAGCTGAAACACAAATGTATTACATTTTAATTCATAACTAGAAGGTCATATATGACTACCACTGTTAGAAGCAGTTTGGATAATCAGCTTATCAGTTATAGGTAGCTCATTTTGCAAATAATAATATATCTTTTTATATTTCAAAAACTTTTCTTCTTACTAGTCTGTATTAGAAATTACGACCTCTTAGATTAATATACTGGCTTTAAAGTAATAAATTTGGCATTCAGTTACTGACAGAAGAATAAAAAGATGGAGGATGAAAGGGAATCTTCTAAAATTGATCTACAAATGTATAGAAACTTTTCTTCTATCAGTATTGAACTGCTTAAAATATTTTCTAGGCCAGATCACCAAAACTTTCCCCTTCTATTTCTATATCCTTTCCGTAGGGCTAACTCCTTACAGAGTACTAAGGTCTGTGCTAGGCCACCTCCACTTTTAATGCCCTATGTGGACATGTAAAACCGTCTTGCCTCCAAATTCTATTAACAAGTTCTCATCAATGTTGAAACAAGCTCAGGCTAGAAGGAATATATGAAGAGATAGTCCCAAAGAGTTTTTAATTTTTATTCTGGCATCTCTTATGATTACTGAACAGTACTTCCTTTCTTGCTGCATGCTTTGCCTGAGAGATACCATACTCAAAATTTGCTCTTCTCTGTCTCTCCCAGTGATGCCCCTTTTACTTTCATATTTTGTCTGTTTTCCTTATCTCTTTCTACCAGTATATCATGTGGTTAATTCACCTCTATTACTGCTATTTTTGCAATCAAGGACCTGACGTGATGTTGACCAGCCATCACTATCTGCTCACTCCCTCTAAAATTTTCCTGGTTTATAGCTTTACACCTGAGGCTTTTCAACAGTGACTATCTGCTGGCTTCTGGTAATTCATTAGAACATAACACTGTTGCCTTGATTCCTATTGATCTTTGAGTGTTTCTATGAAAACAATCAGAAAAATTATGGACCATTTCTATTAACTGCACAATAAAAGAACTTGGAGTGTACCTTGTCTAAACAACTTGCCTTGAACTGCAGGAAAAGTGAACGCTGCCTCTATTGTTAAAAACAATGAACATCCTGAAAAGGCAGGTCACCAGCAGTGCTTGTCCCAGAAGACAAGAAAATGGAGAGAGAGAGAGAGAGAGAGAATGTTTTCCTGAATTCCAATGAGCTGTTATACCAGATTAGCCTTCCCCATGGCCAGGCATTCATGGTCAAGATAAACTAACAAAAAAGATTTTATTTAATAACAGGCAAGTTATAACAAGGACAGGCATACAACAGGAGAATGTGTCACAGCTTCTGACTTCTCAGTCTAAACAAAAACAAGTTAACTTCTTATCCTGTTTGTTTATAGAGAGAAGATGCTTCAGTATAGTATTTGAAAGGCTACCTTTTCTTGACTGTTGAAAGATACAGTCACGCTGCTACAGAAAAGAACTTCAATACCTGACAATAGCTAAATTTTAAATCTGAGCTAACTTAACTACTTTTTTTTTAATTAATCTCTTGCTTACAAGAACAATACTAGCTTTTTTTTCTATTATTTATACCGTTCATTCAAAAGGAAGTAAACTGAAAGCAACGGAAAAAAACCCAATTTGTGCCTTTTTAAATAAAAGAATTCTGTCTTGTTCAGCTTAAATGAGGATATCTTCAACAGCATAAGCAGAGACAAATTCTTTCAGACAATAAAGACATTAACACAAAAGTGGCCTTTTAGAAAATCCTTTCCTGCTATTGTTTGAAATAAGAAAAAAAAAATCCAGATATTGTTTTCATACAGAAATGAAATTATTGCATCAATACTTTTTGATTTCCTGACAGTATCTCTTTCCTAAAGGAGTCCAACTTACAGTTGAACAAATTCTTGCCTTCAGAAAAAGCTGAAGGTAACATTGTGGTAGAGGCTGGAAAGCCTATAGGTTTATTTTCACAGTGTATGGTGATATGTAATAGGGAGTTTGCTTGAGAATATATTTCCAGTCGATATTTTTTATAATTCTATAAAGAATCAACATGTTGAAGTGAATTTTGCTAGCCTATCAATTTCTGAACTTATGGGAACTTCCTGCATTCTGGTCATACTTGACCAGACTCTAAACTTCTGTAGCTCTAGAAACATGGCACACACCCATTACAGGGCAAAAATAAAGTCCTCATCTGTCTTTGCTAAAACCGGTAGGCATTGTACTGTTATTGGGGTTGTTTGTTGTTTTTTTTTTTTTTGTCATCAATTGTACAAGGAAATAATCTTAATAGTAACTTCTCAAAAAGAATCTCCAGTATTGTATAATAAAGCTCTCTTTTTTCCTTCTCTTGGAATAAGAAATCAAGAGCCAGTTAAAGAACCATATGGCTTAGAACTTATTTGTTTAGTTAGCTGATACCACAGACAGGAAATCAACGTATAGGAATTTCACAACCGCATTTCCATCTGTTTTATGTGGGTGATGCCACCAAAGAAACTGACAAGTCTCAGCAATCCTCCAGCATATGTCAACTTTTGGTAGTTCTACAGGTCCAAAGTCCATTCTTTCACCTGTTTCAACAGCAGGAGCCAAAATTGCAGATGATCTCTGTTAAAGGACTGTGGCTAGACAACATGGTTAGCTGTGAACTGAGATATTTCTGATTTTAGCTGTGCTTGATAGGATATATCTTTTTCTTCATAGACATTTTGCTGTAATTAGTACCAGCTGAAGTAAATTGCAATATACAAAGATCAAAACAAGATTTTTATATAATATGTTGGCAGGCTGAAAATCTACTCATCAGGTGCAATGTTGACCAAGAGTTACTAGTTACTAGAGAGTATAAAGGGCGTCTTCTGAAATCAGACATTAAATCTCACAGTCCCTGTGTGCTTTGAAGTCATTCATGTCTGGAGGGTATAAAAGAAACCATAAGTTGGATTTGTGCATCATTTAAAAGGAGAGATCAATTGAAACATTTAGAAATATTATTAGTGTCACTTATATGTCATGGAGAGCCTTGTAATTGTACTAGTTTTCATTATTTTCTCTCAAATGAAAGAAGTTCAAGTTGCTCATTCTGATTACTGTTCTCAAAATACCAGAGAAATGGTCAATTACAAATTCATCCTGTAAAGAGGAATTAATTTAAGAGAAGAAAATTTTCATTCTTTTATAAATAATCAGCTGATTTTTGCAACTTGCATTCGATTGCTTGTGCTTTCACTTGCAGGTCTTAATTAGGATCACTATTGCATTCTTGTAGACAGCTAGACTATTAGTATTGTTGGTAGCTTGCCACCATATTTGGCAGCACAACGGGATAACAAAAACTGAAAAATAAGCCTATTAAAAAAGCCAGTAAAGCCAACATCCTTTGTGAAAGCTTTAATCTAGGTTTCCATATGTTTTACCTTTTCTGAGAGTAAGAATTAATTCTCAACCTACTGATCTCTTTCCTTCTATCAGAGCATTTTCTCCGAACACCATTTCAGAAGAGGTTTTGATTTTTTATTGTCAGTCTGGATATTGATTATCATTTTTGATTCTACTGCCTTCCATGTGAGCACTTTTGAGAAGGCTGCTTAGGACTAAAGAGAATACTTTTATTGCTTGTAATCACATTTGGACTGCACAATAGACATACATACTTAAATGAAAACAGAGTACATTTTCACGTTTGTTTTACTTTGTATCATCTTACTTTGTAAGGTTAGCTTTATTGGAAAATTTGGAGTCCACTAATTCTAAGGAACAGATAATTTAAGTCATGTAGAACATGATAGAGAAAAGCCCAGAGGAAAACAATGGCAGGTTTTTGTTTTTCTTTTTCTCTTTTGCTATGAAGCTTTTTTTGGACCACAGGTTCTTCAATTTCCTTTCTTACTCATTGCTGGATTCATTTATACTATAAACTCCTCAATGATTTGCTGATTCTATGACTTTGTATAATACCTAACACAAAGGGACTTTAAGCACTATTAATATGTGGGTTTGTCCTGGGTTTTGTCAGTAGGACTAATTTTTTACAAGGAGCTAGTAAGCAGCATAGCTAACATCCTGAGTTCATTCCGGATAGAGTTAACATTTACAGGAGGATAGGAAGGGGCACAGCCAGGGCAACTGACCCAGGCAGGCCAACAGGTGTTCGTTACCATCATGATGTCAGGACCAGTATATAGGTAGGAAGCTGACTGGGAGGGGCTCTCTTGGAACTATGGTTTTCAATCTAGAGAGACTCTGTTGGGTTCTGAGTGGTGAGTAACTGCATTCACGCACCACTCGCCTTGTGTATTCTTTCATTTATTGTTTTAACTGTTTCTTCCAAACTTATGTTATGATATTAAACTGCTCTTACTTCAACCAACATGGTTTTCTTCCCCTTTTCCTCTCATTTCTCACTCCATTTTGTCAGGAGTGGGGAAGAGTGGACGAGCAACATAATGACTCTTTGTTCCTGGCTGGGCAAAACTATGACACAGCTTCAGTTAGGAATATCAAGGAGTAAAGGTTCAGAGAACAGTAGAGTTACAGAGGGAATAAATTAATCTGTTATCTTTATTTCTTAAGAAAGAACATCTATATCTCCTCATCCATGATGCTTGCATTTTAAAGGGCATTTCTGTTCCCTGTGTCACTTTCAGATTAGAAGAGCACTGTGATCTGATCTAGGTTAACTTTGGCAGGAGGGTTTGACTAGATGATCTCCAGAGGTCCCTTCCAAATCCTGCCATTCTGTGATTCTGTGGTTCTCTAAAGAAATTAAAAGACAAGCTCCTTAAGTGATGTGGATACCTAATTAAGTCAGAATTTTCTGAATTTTTCACCTGAATAGGTCTAGTAGACTGAAGAATCTGCTATGAAGTTTCAATGTCAGTCCAGCATATAACATCAGTAGAAACTTTAAATGGAATGTCTATTGTACAAAATCAAATGTCTTTTTAAACTTCTACTACACATGAAATCTAGACCATGATGCAGATAGTATAGTACTTACAAGACATTATTTTTCTTTTGTCTGATTCTACACTTATTTTTTCTGAAGTGATATCTTTTCAAGTAGTTGAAATGTGCAGTGGTTTCATTCCCAGAAGCAAGTGAACTATTCCTTATTCAAGTGATTTGATACAGTACATTACAAACACAGCAAAATTTCTAGCAGCAAGAAATGCATTAATTTTATTTCAATATGTTTTCAGTTGGATACCAGTTGCTGTTTTCTGGAATATATCCTTCCTTCCCTTCACCCTTCACTTTCTTTTTTTCTTTCCTTTGTCTTTTCCTTCCCTTTCATTTTGCTTTGTCTTGCCTTGCTTTTCAATTTTCTATTCCTTTCCATTTTGCTTTTCCTTCCTTCCTTCCTTCCTTCCTTCCTCCCTCCCTCCCTCCCTCCTTCACTATGGGGTATGACAGACAAAAATACAGAAGAAAATGTTTTCTTATATTAGTCCATCTATTATTCTTCTGTTAAATGCAGATAACTATATGTATATTTTTTCCAGGAAAATAATTCGTATAATTTATTGCAAGAAACGCTAAAAAAATTCCCATTCTACCTTATGCACTTTAAGAAAGAGAAGCAAAGACTTTTTTACAGACAACTGAAAATGAACATTAGTTCCAAAAAGCTCTCTTGTGCCAGATTAGCTGTTAAAAATAGGGTTGCAGAAAATGCTTTGTCTTATACTCTCACCAAGTTACTTTTGAGGTCATAAAACACTTGAGCTCTGCTCTGGCATTCAATTACCTGAAAAATAATGCTGGACAGTCCAGCACTGTACTGATTATCTTTTAATTATAGTACAAAACATAAAGGTTCATAGATACAGAAGTTTATTTATTTTAGTATTTGTAATCCATTATTTTAAATGGTAGTTATAAGAAAAAAAATAGATTAATCAAAAGTAGATTGGAACAGATTTGTTTCTGTTTAATTTGGAAGCAAAAAACACCCAAATGTCTTGTCCATTCCACCTGTAGAAACATTGGCATTATTATTCCTGCTAGTTTCTGTGCTTAGACTCAGTGAAATAGATGCATATTTATATATCTAAAACTACTAGAATCAAGAAATAGCTGTAATAGTCTTTGCCCAAAACAAGTCTACTTTGATTATTCATTATTATGTCAATAAAAAGGAATCCTGTGCAGCCTGATCTAGATTATTCTTATGTACCAGGAAGGCTGGACTAGACGATCCCTAGAAGTCTTTTCCAGCTCCTCCTATTCTGTGATTCTGTGTGATCCTATGAACATACTGTCTCTCATTATTTTAGTAAGTCACATATAACCCCAACCTGAGATGTCCAAAACTAGAGTATGAGTAGCATAGAAGCAAGATAAGCTCCTTTCCTAGAAAATATACCTTGAACTGCTGAAGTACCACTTTTATTTTCCATACTTGCTCTGTGCAGTGGCTGTAAAGGATCAGTCACTGATGCTGTCCCCCACATGCTCTAGAACTAATACCTTTTCAGTTCTACAGAATGAAGCTTTGACATGTTGTTCCCTTTGAGAATAGAAAGTAACAGAATGATATTTCTGAACAATCTCCAGAGTTCTCTTCTGATTTGTCCTGGTACAGGACAGTGTTTTGAATTTAGCGTGAGACACATTGATATTTTAGTTGTTGCTAAGTAGGGCTTGTCCTAAGTCAGTGACTTTTCAGTTTCTCATTCCCTGGTAAAGAGGAGATGAAGAAGAAGATGGGAGAGAATGCAGACAAGACAGATGACAATGTTATATCATGCTCATTATATAAACTGAGAGGAGTTGGCCGGAAGGGGTGATCACTAGGGTGGGACTGGCTGGCCATTAGTCAGTGGATGGTGAGAAACTGTATGGCATGTCACTTATCTGTCACTTGACTGTCTTGAGGTTTATTTTTCTATCTTTTGGTTATCCTTCTTCTCATTACAGTTATTATTGCTAATATTATTATTTTATTTTATATTATTATTTTATTTTATTTCAATAATTAAACTCTTCTTATGTCAACCCATGAGTCTGACTTTTCATGATTCTTCTCCCTATTCGGAGGCAGGAGGAGGAGTGAGTGAGAGTCTGTATGACAGTTAGCTGCTGGCTGGCATTAAACCATGACACAACCCCAACTTGTCTATGATACCACATGAGAAGTCAAATTGTGTCTTTCCTGTATACTGCAACAGAAATTCACCTCAATGACTTGCAATCATTTGGGGATTTGATTTGAAGATGATGATGGCGATTCTTAATACCTAATAAATATAAAATCTGTTGGGAATGTTATGTTTTCTTAATAATATTACTTTTCCCAAGTTTAAGCTGGTTAAGCAATATTTTCAATATTTCAGATGTGAAAATAATGAAGAAAAAAATTCTGAATGCATTCATGCTTTTTTTGGATAAACAATAAACATTTTCTAGTTACTGCTATGAACACAAGGAAAAGCTGGAAAACTCAAGATAACAAAATGAAGTTAGTATAGTTTCACTACCTTAACAGAGCAAATGGAAGAGATAAGGAATGTTGTACCTTATTGACTTCTCAACCTTAAACAGTCATACACCAATTAGTGTTAGAAGAGAAGCAGGTGGTCATTTAAAAGTCAAAAGATAGGATAGAAAGCGTAATCTGATAACTTTTAATGCCAATATCATAAGGTCAATGTCAGGTAGTTTTACTACCTGACTGATGACTTCTGGTCTTCCAAAGATGGCAATACTCCAGGCGGTGTCTGTGCTGCTGGAGGNATAGAAAGTAACAGAATGATATTTCTGAACAATCTCCAGAGTTCTCTTCTGATTTGTCCTGGTACAGGACAGTGTTTTGAATTTAGCGTGAGACACATTGATATTTTAGTTGTTGCTAAGTAGGGCTTGTCCTAAGTCAGTGACTTTTCAGTTTCTCATTCCCTGGTAAAGAGGAGATGAAGAAGAAGATGGGAGAGAATGCAGACAAGACAGATGACAATGTTATATCATGCTCATTATATAAACTGAGAGGAGTTGGCCGGAAGGGGTGATCACTAGGGTGGGACTGGCTGGCCATTAGTCAGTGGATGGTGAGAAACTGTATGGCATGTCACTTATCTGTCACTTGACTGTCATGAGGTTTATTTTTCTATCTTTTGGTTATCCTTCTTCTCATTACAGTTATTATTGCTAATATTATTATTTTATTTTATATTATTATTTTATTTTATTTCAATAATTAAACTCTTCTTATGTCAACCCATGAGTCTGACTTTTCATGATTCTTCTCCCTATTCGGAGGCAGGAGGAGGAGTGAGTGAGAGTCTGTATGACAGTTAGCTGCTGGCTGGCATTAAACCATGACACAACCCCAACTTGTCTATGATACCACATGAGAAGTCAAATTGTGTCTTTCCTGTATACTGCAACAGAAATTCACCTCAATGACTTGCAATCATTTGGGGATTTGATTTGAAGATGATGATGGCGATTCTTAATACCTAATAAATATAAAATCTGTTGGGAATGTTATGTTTTCTTAATAATATTACTTTTCCCAAGTTTAAGCTGGTTAAGCAATATTTTCAATATTTCAGATGTGAAAATAATGAAGAAAAAA
Organism: Urocolius indicus; assembly: GCA_013401255.1. Taxonomy (NCBI): domain Eukaryota; kingdom Metazoa; phylum Chordata; class Aves; order Coliiformes; family Coliidae; genus Urocolius; species Urocolius indicus. The sequence continues at coordinate 84,835 of WBNH01005750.1, forward strand.
ATTCTGAATGCATTCATGCTTTTTTTGGATAAACAATAAACATTTTCTAGTTACTGCTATGAACACAAGGAAAAGCTGGAAAACTCAAGATAACAAAATGAAGTTAGTATAGTTTCACTACCTTAACAGAGCAAATGGAAGAGATAAGGAATGTTGTACCTTATTGACTTCTCAACCTTAAACAGTCATACACCAATTAGTGTTAGAAGAGAAGCAGGTGGTCATTTAAAAGTCAAAAGATAGGATAGAAAGCGTAATCTGATAACTTTTAATGCCAATATCATAAGGTCAATGTCAGGTAGTTTTACTACCTGACTGATGACTTCTGGTCTTCCAAAGATGGCAATACTCCAGGCGGTGTCTGTGCTGCTGGAGGCCCACCTACAGATATTTCATTAAAGTATCAGGATATTAATAGTGTCCAAGTAATACCATATGAGCTTCTCTGAACTGTGTCCCTCACAAGACTGTGAAGCAGACCCTGTCACTTGCACACCAGCTGGCTCTGATCTTACTAGTCTCTGCCCATCTGCTTTTTGCCATGTGCAGACCAGTACGTTTGACTGTTTTTAATTTCTGAAGCAGTGGCCAAAGTGGCTTGTATGAGCAAGTTTCATAGACCAAGTAATACTGCAATCTTTACACATACAAATAGACTTTAGTACATTACAAGTAAAGATTAATGCCACGCTGGTGGAAACAAACAGGACCTGTTTTACAACCAAAATACCATTTTAAGATTTTCTTGCTGTGAGACAGAACCACAAAAATAAATGTTAATCCTACAGAATTTGGACTCTATGGGTCTCAGAATTATGAAATTAGTGTAATTATGTCTCAAACATAGTTAGAATAATTCTCTCTAACCATACAATTAGAACTTGAACTGATCCAATTATGTGATGTAATGGTGTAGAGTAATTATGCATAATGACACAATTATAATTTGTGTTATATCGTAAAAATCCTTCTGAAACTTTCAGAAAGAATATTGAGCACAAACTGCCACTCTTCTTTTTAAACTGAAAAAACTCATCTATTTCAGACATCAAATCCCACATATCTATGCCATGTTGCAAGTAAATGATATATTAGCTTAAAATAAAACTGAAAAGAAAAAAAACGTGAGTCAGAGATTTAGTTACTAAAAAGTTATTTCTATGGACAGGGGAAGGTAAATGTAACATCTACTGCAGCAGTGTCTAGGGATTTTAAAATACACTCTTATAAAAGATGTAGAATGAAATTTTACCATGTCTATTAGAATTTATGTGCTAGTAGTCTGTATTGACAGGTTTGATCACTGCAACACTCTCCTTATTAGTTATTGAGAGCATCTCTAATGAAGCAATGCTACATAGAAAACAAACAGCAATCAAAGTTTAAAAATGTATATTAAAATGTTTTTATAGCAGGAAAATATATTTTAGGGCAACGGGTATTTTATTAGTGTTTTTCAAATCAGATTTTCTTCATCAGAGAGCAAAAAACACACACATACTACAGAGATGTTGAAGATGGAATAACTCTCTGGAGAAATCTATCAGCTCTTATATTTCTCACTGAGACTAAAGTGGCAGTTGTTCATTGAAAAGATGTTCTGTCTTCTCTATCTAAACAATGGAATTGAAGACAAGTGGCTCATAGTAGCTTCATGACATTGATCATGGGAGGCCTGTAAAATACTGAGGACAGGTCCAGTTATTCTTGTTCTAATCTTGAAAAGCATCTCAAAGTAATTTCAGACTACCTTTGGAGGCATCCCTATAGCTTACTGTTACATACTTTTAAATTCTAGAAGTGAAGGCAATAACTGCTATTCTTCCTGTGAATGAGCCCCACATCTCTTACCCCTTATTTGTAAGAAATGGATTATAATACTAAAGCAGCGAAATCTTATAACTCGTCTTTACTAATACAGCTCAGCTGTTTGAAATGTTTTTCCAAAAACTGTTCTAAATTATCATTCAACACGATATTTGCAAACAGTAGGAAAATTTGATTTTAAATATACTTCTAAAATGACATTTGTCATTAGGGATGGGATTAATCTGACTAGATTGTGGACATCTGCTTTGAGTTAATTGTATAGGCAGCCCACTGTTATTTTAGTAAATTAGCGAATATAGTAAATTGTTATTTCATTGAAGTAGATTTGTAAAAGAACTTAGATGAATCAGCCTAGAAATATCTGTTCTTAATTTCTACAGAGTAAATAATTTCACTATGTGTAATGAGAATGGGATTTCTTTCTTTGGAGCCAATGATATTAGGAAAGCTACTTGTAAATAGGTTATGTTTATTATCTGGAAAAGATGTTTTGTATGTGTATCAACTTTTGCAACTCTAAGTAGAATTTGACATGGCCAGCTAATTTCTGTTTATGCCTGAACTGAGCTTTGATGCTACGAAAGACTTTCAAATTTGAAAGACAGGTGAAGATACAAGCATCATCACAGACATTATTATGTGTTCTGCCCTTTAAGTGCTATTCCAAGCAACACTTTTCCATAACTCAGTTTTAGTTAAGTCGCTGTATTTGTCTAACAGCACCAGAAGCCAAGGTTTTAAAGGAAAGATAATATCCTTTATTACACTAACTGATATGGCTAGGAAAAGAGGATTTGAGTCTTTCAGATTTACAAAGAGTTTCTGAAGAGAAAGTCTTGCTTGAATATTTTAAATATATTTTCATTCAAAAGAAGATTTTACCTCTCCTAGTCTTGTGTTTCTTAGGATTACTTTAATATAGAATATATATTTACCTTTCTTACAAATCTTGAAATTTTCTTTCCATTTCTGAATTGGTTAACTTATTTACATATACTGAAAATTTAAGTTAAAGTTTACTATACGTTAAAGAATACAGTGTTTGTAGTATACATCAGAGTACCTTCCTTTCTATTATCTAAATACGTCTTTTATAAGTATTTGTAGAGATGTTAAAAAGTCTTGAACTTTCTTGATATTTCCAAAATTTCCTAAAGGGAGTCTTCAAAACATCATGAACAAGTTCTAAAATCTAAATTCATATGAATTGTGTCCTCAGCTTTCAAAAGTGGGCACGAGGTATCTTGTAGACGAGGAGCTCTAAGAAATCTTTGTAGACGAGGAGCTCAGCCTTTCATCATAAGGGAGATGCTCCACTCCATCATCTTCGTGGCCCTGTTCTGAACTCTTTCCACCGGCTCCCTGTCCTTCTTGAACTGACGGGCCCAGAACTGGACACAATATTCCAGATGTGGTCTCATGAGGGCAGAGTAGAAGGGGAGGAGAACTTCTCTTGACCTGCTGCCCACATCCATTCTAATCCACCCCTGTATGCCATTGGCCTTCTTGGCCACAAGAGCACGTCGCTGGCTCATGCTCATGCTGCTGTTCACCAAGACCCTCAAGTCACTTTCCCTTACATTACTCCCTAAGAGTGGACTCCCCAAACTGTACTGGTACATGGGGTTTTTCTTTCCCAGATACAAGACTCTACACTTGCCCTTGTTGAATTTCATCAGATTTCTTCCCACCCAACTCTCTAGCTTGTCCAGGTCTGAGAATCCAGTCTGAATCCTTTCAAAAGGGAAAGATGAGAAGATATCCATATTGAAATGTCTAATAAAAGAGAACAAAAGAGGGACAGTGGAAATGGATAGCTGTCTATCTCTCAGAAAGTAGTTACTGGCAGTACAGTCTTCTAGACACTATCTATGAAAGGAATAAAATAATTCAGAAGAATTTGATTATTGCACAATCTCCATAGCAAGAAACTTCAACTCTTGCATGTACCTTCATAGATACATAAGGAACAATTTCTATTAAGTAACATTTACTTCTCTTACTGTTTCTTTTCTTAATTAATATATGTGACAAATTAATGCTTATTTGGTACATATGTAGTGCACCAGCATTGAGAGCTTTAATTAAATAGCCATTTGTTATGCATGATGTAGCTACTCAAGATTATTACTCAGAAGACTTTCTTTACTGTCTACAGTTTTGATACCTACTGTATCCTGTCCTACTGGACAGTTTCCAAAGAAATTATATGAACTTAACAAGTTAGATATGCTGAATCCAAAGAAAATATTTAGTAAGCTTCTCTTTTTAATCTTTCATATTGCTAAGGTTAATAAAAGCCAGGCAAAAGGATTTGAATTTAGATATTCTGGGGAAATGTGCCAAGCTTTGCAGTATCAACAGTTGGTTCTTTACATTGCATCATGATGGGTTGGAAGAATCACTCTGTATATTCTTGATGTTAATTTGGCACCAAACCATCTTTTTCAGGGAGTCACAGTCTGAACAAAAAGTAGGAGATGGTTGCAGAAATATTCTCTGATAAAATTTTTGGAAGAACAATTACAATTGATGTAGATGAAACATTGTTAAGAGTCCACTTTCATGGGAAATTTACTGTCCAAGCTTATACTGAAATTTGATTGAAATATTTCCTTCAGTCAAGGTCACGGACACTCACAAATACATTCCCATCACTACTTAATGACATTTTAAATCTTTTTGTCAATGATATTACTGTAAAGTCAAAAATAAATTTTCAATTTACATCAAAAAAATCTATTACTCTACAAATAGGCTAGTGGCACTTAAAAACAAATACTCTTACAAAATGCAACTCTGGATGAGGAACCAAAATTGCAATGCTGACAAACAAATAAAGGAGGATATTTAGTAAACTTTGCCAGCTGCATAAATTATAGAATCATAGTAGGGATTGGAAGGGAACTCTAAAGATCATCTAGTCCAATGCCCCTCACTAAAGCAGGTCCACCTCAATCAGGTCACACAGGAATGTGTTCAGGTGGGTTTTGAAAACCTCTAGAGAAAGTGAGTCTACAACCTCTCTGGGCAGCCTGTACAAGGTCTCACTCACACATAAAGTAAAGAATTTTTTCCTTAAGTTTATGTGGAACCCCAGATCCTGCAGCCCCAGATCCTGCAGCCTTTCTTCATAAGAAAGATGCTCCAGTCCCCTGATCAGCTTGATAGCCCTGTGCTTCTCTCTAGAAATTCCCTGTCCTTCTTGAGCTGGGGACTCCAAAACTGGACACAGGACTCCAGATGAGGCCTCACCAGGGCAGAGTAGAGGGGTAGAAGAACCTCCCTTGACCTGTTGGACACACTCTTTTTGATGCATCCCAGGATGCCATTGGCCTTCTTAGCCATGAGGGCACATTGCTGGCTCATGTTTAGTTTATTATATATAAAATTCTTTGGCTTGAAGTCTTAAGAGTCTTGGCACTGTTTGTTGCTGAGGCCTGTTTATGGACAGATGTGACAATAGCCAATAGCTCTCCAAGAAGTTAATCTAAGAGACAAAGTCTTTTTCATGACAAGAAAGTTTCTCCTGTGTTTTCTGGATAAATAAGAGTAACTCTATGTATTAGAACCTTTATGATTATTATGAGACAGTCTGAGGAACATTTGTTCAAGATACAGACATAATGATCAAATAAAGATGACTTTAATGAATGTCTTCAGTGTATCCAACAACTTAATTTTGTGTTTTTATGGAAATGTACTCTTTCCCCAAAAATACGATTCTGTGTATTCCAACTGTTTCGGTCCGTAACTTGGGACCAGGAAATCATGCTTTTCATGGCTAGCTAGCCAATGCAATCTGCCATCATACATTAAGTAAATTGCTTGAATAATAAAATGAGAGCTTGAATAAGTAAGATAGAACCCACTAGAAATGATGGTCGAAACATTTTTCCTCAAATGGCAGAAGTTTTTGAAGGGTTACTCTGTTATTTCTTCAGCTGCTTGTAGTCAGGAGAAAGATAATGAACCTGAAGGAAAACAGATAAAGAGTGGGCTTTTTAAAGATTTCAGGGCCCTGGCTTTAGAGAAAGAAAACTGTGTTTTACACTGGGATATATCTGACCTACGTAAAAATTTCTCTTAAACAGAAGTGAATAATCCTTGAAAATTTCCTTCTTCATTTCACTGAATATAAAGGGAATTTAGGAGTCTGGCTTAGTTCTAGATGTTTATAATGCACCTACTTATGGTTTGTTTTAGCCAGCATTGCAACTCAGTTTGACTAGGATGTTGAACTGTGTTCTTGGAAGCAGTCAACTGTAACTGTGGCAGAGATTGAATTTGAAGTAGTGGCACCTTTGTTGTGGAAAATACTGATTTGTGACCCCCTCATGCTATTTCTCAACCATGAGATCAATAAAGTCCTCAATAACAATCCATTTCAAGTAAAGCAAAGGTCCTTCTTCAGAGCAGCTCAGTTGATCAAGATTTAACTTGAATCTGTATGAAGCATATGATGTAGATAAAAGAAACCATGCTCACTTGCAAATTAACCAAATTGAAGGCTATGGCTGTCAAGTCCCTGAACAGTTTATATGTCTGAAAGTAGCATGGCTTCTGGGAGATTCTGTGCTGCTGGAAGAAAACCCTGATATAAGTAAAGTAGACCTGAAATGTTAAGAAATAGAAGAATTCACAAGTGGTGGGTTTTCATTGACTGCTTGTCAAGGTATAAAATGTAGGGGTTTTTAAAGCAAATTAACTGGTTGATATTTTTCACAAAATGATGCATACTGCTAGTGCAGTCACTAGATGTTTAGTGGTTCATGAATTTTTTTTTGAAGAGTTTTTGCCTAGCTGGGTCTAATGTCACTGGAGTGACAAACACTGAAGATGCCAATCTTTTGGTAGAACCTTCTGACTGAAAATAACAACATTTATCATGCATGATTTCTTTGCTGGTTATAAGCTACGGAAAGTGTGACTCTTACCTTTTCTGGTTATTCCTTAGTATTGGAGGAGTCTGGTCCTAACTTAGAAAAGCACCCTGAAATTCAGTATTTAACTACTAGAAAAGGATAATAACTGCTTGAAAAATGAAAAAAAGTTATTTAGTCCTTTCAACGCCTGTTGCACTGCTGGGGATGTTTTCTTAGTGATGTTTGAACTTTTTCTAAAAAAAGGAACAAATAGGTGTAAACTATCAAAGCAGAAAAATAATAAAAATAACTCCATTTTTTTATTTAAAGTTAAATCTACTGCCTGAAAAAGGGTTATACTGGTTTATAACAATTTCACGAAATTATGAAGAAAATGAAATAAATGTCATCTAGATACATTCATAAATCTATCTACCAAGTTTCCAAGAATCCACTTTAAAGCACTTTGAAAGACAAAATGAATGATTAACCTTTTGCCTTTTGTGGTTTTCTGGTTGTTCCTGAATCCTTGAACATTTTAAAAACATTAATTTAAAATCATGATCAAACACAATCAGTCTCTTGTGGTAAATAGATGAATGAGAATATAAAGTATTGTTTTGGTAAACTACTATTAACCAAATCCTGCTAAAAAAATATAATGATGGTGTCTAGTAGATCAGTGTTGGGCAAAGACAGTGGAAGAGGAATGTGTAATTCTGTATCATTTTCCAAAACACGCTTAAATATTTTTCCTGAATTTTCATCTTTTCTTCTGTAACATTCCAGCATTATTGTGATATGAAGTTCAATTTAGGTAGTTAATATTTAATTTCAACTGTAAATTAGAATCATAAAATCATAGAATAATTTCAGCTGGGAGAGACATTGAAGATCTTCAAGTCCAGCCTTTGTCCTAGCCCTATCAACCACTAGATCATTTCTCTAGATGCTCATGGTTCAGCTGGCTGTCCCAGGTCCCTCTCTGCAGGGCAGCTTTCCAGCCACTCCTGCTCAAGCCTGTAATGCTGCTGGGGGTTGTTGTAGTCCAAGTGTAGGACACAACATTTGGCCTCATTGAAATTAATGGAATTGACCTTGGCCCAGCCATCCAGCCTGTCTAGATCTCTCTATAAAGCTTCCCTACCTTCAAGCAGATTGACACTTCCACCTAGCTTGGTGTCACGTGCAAAGTTACTAAGGATGTACTCTATCCCCTCATCCAGATCATTAATAACAATGTTAAACAAGAGTGCCCCCAGTACTGACCCCTGAGAGCACTACTCGTGACTGGCTGCCAACTGGATTTAACTCCATTGACTGTAACTCTTTGGGCTGACCATCTAACCAGTTTTTCACTCAGGAAAGTGTATGCCCATCCAAGCCAAGAGCAGCCGATTTCCCCAAGAGAATGTTGTGGGAATTCCTTCTCACAACAATCTCTCTGGAAACTGATGCTAATTTTTATAAATATTCTCTGTGATTAATTTAAATGATCAGATCACTACCTGGAAGACAACTAGTTCTGGAAAACAAAACACAGTTATTTTACTAATTCAACCACTAACTGCTGTGAGCAATTTATGAGTGCATGCTTTCATGATAGAATCATATTGTGTCACTGAGAGAAATTATGCATTGGCATGAAAAAAATGGCAACTATTATCATACAGATAGCATCTCTGTTTCTAATTAGGCTCTAATTACCTTTAAAACATTTCACTTAGTAATTTCTAAGATTTCTTTTTGATTGCTACTATTCTTTTGTATTATGATAAAAATCTCTGCCACTTGTTGCACAGGGTTGACTGTATTTAGTAAAATTTAGATATCTTTGGATACCTTTATTCATCAGAAAGCTCTGGATTGGATGAGTAGATGAAGTGGATTGAGAACTGGCTCAATGACAGAACCCAGAGAGTGCTGATCAGTGGAACAGAATCGAGTTGGAGGCCTGTGGCCAGTGGAGTTTCACAGGGATCAGTTCTGTGGCCAGTCTTATTCCAAGTCTTCATCAAAGACCTGGATGAGTGGACAGAGTGTACCCTCAGCAAGTTTACTGCTGACACCAAACTGGGAGGACGGGCTGATTCATCAGAAGGCTGTGCTGCCATTCAGCAGGATCTTGACCATCTTGAGAGTCGGGCAGAGAGAGAGGAACTAAATGCAGAGTTCTGTGTTTGGAGAGGAACAACTCCATGCACCAGTACCTGCTGGAGAACAGCTCTATGGAGGGGGGTCTGGGAATTCTGGTTGATGATAAACTAAACATAAGCCAGAATTGTGTCCTCATGGTCAAGAAGGCCAATGACATCCTGGGATGCATCAAGAAGAGTGTGACCCCCAAGTTGAGGTTCTTCTCCTCCTCTACTCTGCCCTGGTGAGGCCTTATCTGGAGTAGTGTGTCCAGTTCTGGACTCCCCAGCTCAAGAGGGACAGGGAACTTCTGGAGAGAGCCAAACACAGGGCCACCAAGAATATCAGGGAACTGGAGCATCTTTCTTATGAGGAAAGGCTGCAGAAACTGGGGCTGTTCAGTCTAGAGGAGACTGAGGTGGATCTCATTATTTATAAATATCTAAATGGTGGATATCAGGAATCTGGGGCATCACTTTTTTTCTGTTGTATCCAGTGATAAGACAAGAGATAATGGAAAGAAGCTGGAACACAAAAAGTTTCATTTAAACATAAGGAAAAACTACTTCACTGTAAGTGTGAGGGAGCTCTGGCACAGGCTGCCCAGGGAGGGTGTAGAGTCTCCTCTGGAGGTTTTCAAAATCCACCTGTTCCTGTGCGACCTGATATAAGTGTACCTGCTATAGCAAGGGAGTTAGATTAGATCTAGAGTAGAGTAGATCTAAAGGTCCCTTTCAATCCCCACTATTCTGTGATTCTATGATTCTGTGAAATAGTAATAGTACATAAGAGTGAAAAAATGTGAAATTAAGGACTGTTTTAATCCATCCCATAAAGAGAAGGCTTCTTGTCTCCTGTAAAGGTAAAAAAAAAAAGATTAAAGAAAGAAGAAAGAAATGTAATTAAATTCAGTATAACAATTTATTTCTAAATTGCTCTTTGAAAGTTAAAGGACAATGCTGTACTGTGGTAATAGAGTTAACTGTCGTATGGTATTCAAAATGTTTTTAAAAGCCTATGTATCATGTGAATGTTAATGATGTCAATGTAGTATTGAATTTCATTTTAAGGGAATTTTTCAGATACATACACTCCCATTTACCTGCATTGTGAACTCAGGAATCCATATGCAATATATGCCATTCAATCATATTCAGATCTTTGCAGACAGCTCTTATGCTCTCACTTATGTTTTGCTCATTCCTCTGTGTCTCCTAAGGACACATGCAACATGACCATTTGTTTAAATTTTATAAAATATAAGTTCAATTCAAGAAAGAAAAGGTTTCAAAGGACACTAATTTTGTGGTACAGGAAGAGGCATTCATTACACATATTTGGAAACCACCAACATAACTGATGAATAACATAGCTGCCTTGAGCAAGAGTAATACTAGATCTGAATGTGCAACTTGCCATTTCCAAATCTCCTTCTCAAATTACAATACAATGACTACAGTATGGCCATTAACCATATGAGCCTCAAAATAAGTAGTCTGCTTATTTCCATACAGAGTTATCTCACACGATGAATACAAAGTTGTTCATTGTACTTCATTTGGCTCTGGTAGTGTGATTCTGTAAGATGTGTCAATTTCTACATCTGCCTGTTTTATCTTTAGCACTTTGCTTTTCAACTGTTTGTGCTTTTTAGGACTCAAAAGAATAGTAGACATACAGTATGGAAAATAAAGGGAAAGTACTACAGCATGGTAGGGAAGGTAAGACATGAGGGACAAGGGATTGCAGATGGATAGTGTGAAATGGATCACTGGGAGTGAGAGGACTAGGAAACATGAAGATTCTGGACAGTTTAGGGACTGCTGCCCTTATCAGTTGGTAGAGATTGACAATGCCGAACCTCAACCCTAAATTCGTATCGGTCCATTCTTATATCACACCTGCAGAATTGTATTGCTGGGGAAAAGATGTGTCATGGTTTTGTGTGGAGCCATTTCTGGTAATGTGGAAGGGACTATAAAGGTGGCTCCTGTAAGAAGTCACTCAAAACTCTCCCCAATCTCAGACAGACCCACTTCTAGGGCTGAGTCAATAGGTGCCTCCATGATCACTTTTTAAGAAGAGGAAGCCAGAAGAGGAGAATTCTTCCTGTTCCTTCTTGTTCTTTCTTCTTTTCTGTCTGGTGGTGGTACAAGGAGTTGGAAGAGAGAGAGAAGCAATCATGCAGACCCCAAGGTCAGTGAGGAAAGAGAGATATACTGGAGCAGACACTCCTGCATCCTGTGGAGAGGAGTGGTGAAGCAGAGATTTGTTTTCAGTCCATAAAAAACCCCACAAGAAGCATAGTAACTATGCCCAGAGGCCATGTCCTGTGAGAGGGACCCTGCATTTGCAGAAGCTGTAGCTCCTGGGAAGAACCCACACCAGAGAAGTTCATTAAGGACTGCGTCCTATGGGAGGGACCTCATATCAGAACAGGGGAAGAATGTGAGGAGTCTTCTTCCTCTGAGAAGAGAGAAGCAGCAGAGCCCATCTGTGAGAGGCTGACCACATCCCCCATTCCCTGCCCCCTCCCAGAGCCGTTGATGGGGGAGATAAACTCTCCTTACTTTCCTGGAATCTTTTTTGCCCAGAGCTATAAATGGCAGTGAGCCCTCCCTGCGCTTGTCTCAATCCACAACATCCTTGGTTATCTTTTTCCTTCAATCTTACTGGGGCCTCCACCATCCAAGGGTGGAGGTGAATGGGGGACAGTGAGCAAGAGACTGTGTGGTGCTTCATTGCAGGCTGGGAAAAAACACATCCTGCTGTTAGTATGATATTTTCAGTAAGGATTAAATGATTTCTTTTTCTATAGTGTCTTGTTTTTTTGAATAGGAGTTTTGTATTACCTGATAGTCAACTTAGCCCTAGAGAAAATAAAGAGAGTAGACTTCAGTGGTATAACATACTGATGGCAATTAAGAATAAAGCCATTTAAAATCAATTTGTTAATTTTTCATGTCACCTAATACAACAGACTTTACAGAATATTGGTCACAATAAAACAGACAGAGGGATCAGATCCTTTGAGTAAGGCCTTGTGTTAGCAGAGGAGAAACTTCTTTTAACAGCACAGCTTACAATTCATTGTTTTGTATTGATTTAAAAGGTTTTAAAATGTCTTCCTTGACATATATTCAGTGAGATGAACTCAGAAGTGAAGGATTTTGTAATTCTCTAAAAGTAGCTTATATTCTCATTAAAATGAATGGCAAAATGTCCAATTCATTTAGCAGTCATAGAAACAGCTCCAGAATTTAACCTTCCAGCCAATCCTAGTGGGCAGTGTGGAATTGTGATTTTTTTAAGCACATACAACCTTTTAAATGTTTTATATTACATACAAATATATATTTTAAGCTTATGATTCTTCTTAGTCCAATTCAGCAGAACATTTTGGCAGGTACATGACTTTAAACAGCTGAATATTGCTATTTAAAGTCCGATGCAGTTCACATACCTTAAAAGATATGGGTAACCTGACATTTTTATATGATCTAACATGTGAAAAGGAGGTTGGACTTCAAGACTTCAAGAATTGTAAGCATTTTTCTAAGCAAGTATTTTAAAATATTAAATAAAAATCCTTCCACATTATTTGATTTATGTCTTCCTTCAATTTTTACTTTTGCTGGAGTAGTTTGCATCCTTAAAACATAGCACTATCCATATGAAGAACTGTAAGTATACATACGAAGCAAAGTCCAACACCTGGAAATTTGTTGTGCATTAGGAAGGCTATCAACCTCTTCAGGAACTCAGGCAGATACTTTATTTATCATTACTCCAAGAAGACACATACTGCAATATCTGTCTACGCGTCCCTGGGAGAAGGTAGTCAGGAGCCTGTGTATACACAGTGGAGTCTGTTGTTCAAGACTTTGATAAAGTGGAAGAAAACTGTGTAAAACCTTCAAAAAAGCTCTGATCCAAGTTAAGATAAAGTAATTAACTGCTTACTGATGGTGAAATCATCATTTGCCTAGGATGAGGGTGAGTCTGCAGAGTCTTGAGCATTCACAGCTGTTCAGCACCACAGAGAAGCCCTTAGGCCATTGCAGAGCGCATTTGCCAAACACAGACGTTATCACAGCCTTTGCTAACCTAAAGACATTCTGTCACATAAAACAATGCAAAGCTGGAAAAACCTGAAACACTGAACCCTGTTTTGAAAGAGTTACACTCTTTACCAACATTTGCATAGCACATGATGACTGCTTTAGTCAAAGCTTTTCCATTTGTAGGTTTTTATTATCTGCCTGCTCCAACTCACTTTCCAGTGGACGTAGTATGGGAAGAGGCAACCCACATTCTGAAAACTAAGGTGCACAATACCAATGCAGCCAGCTTCATTCTCATGAAACTCACAATTTTAACATTAGGAATTGGATAATCATCTAGGGAAACTTCACCTCTGTCTTCTAGCTACCGTGAACACTAGATAGAAATGTCAAATCTTGCTCCACTTTTACAACTACTCCTTCAAGGTACACTTAGGACAGATTTCGGTAGAAGAGGTTGACCATACTAATTCCAAGACCACTGCTCACTTTTTGTGTAAAAATGAGGTGAGTGGAGTGGTCTCTTATCCTTTTGGAAGCACAATAGCAGTGTTCTTGTTAGCCTGAGCAAGTCCAAATACACATCCTAGTCAAATGATCTCAATGTTAACACGCAAGGTTGGACTGCGAAAGAGGGAAAAGGAAGAGTAATTTTATGAAACTAGAGAATAAATAGTTTCATTAACTTGTAGCATGGCAAAAGATATTCTTGTGGGAATGAGGATGATCTTAGAGCTGATCTCTGCTAGAGACATATGTGGTTTTGCACTAAGACAAATTAAATAGACAATACACTAATAAATTTCTATATTGATGGATGTTTTGAAATGGTCTCTAAGGCCCTTTCTATTAGTGTATATGGAACTAAGAATTCAAGTTCAGACTTGTCAGTTCTCTTACTGCAATCTTTTATCTGTCTGTTTGTGGATTGCCAAAGTTAATGCTCAAGGTATATTTAGTCCTAACTTCAAGTACTTAAATCAGGTGCCTAATCTAGAAGTGTAGTCACTTTCTATTTATTCTGTTGTCAGTGGAGAGAAACATGCACCTTTCCACATGTTGGTGACAAAGGACCTACCACCATCATTTCAGTTTCACATTTCAAGTTTTGTGGGACAGTGGAATTCTTTTCCTGTAGGTTAAGATACCTAGCTTCAGATATCTGCTAGTTAGATATCTGAACCCAATTCAGTTAATGTAACCTACTTTCATAGTCCAAAAAGCAAATATATGGGTGTTATCTGACCCAGTTAGATGATTATCTTAAAATGGATTGCACTATGGAAACATTTGTCTTATCCTTTGAATCTCAATGATATCTTGAATAATTTCCTTAGATTCAGATGTTTAAATTTTAGATGTCAAAGTCTAGGCAGATGACTCACCTTTTGTGTTGAAATGCCTCCATTAGTAGTTATATATTAGCATACAGATTAAGGAGACTGGTAATATCCATATCTGAATGCAATAAAAATTTGGAAAGATTTAGGAAACTGTAAGTCTGATAGAAAATATTAATGATTGTATCACATATTTAGAATGGACCCATATCTATCCCTTCAGAATAACAATTATTAGATTTGTTTAACTACTCCAGAAAAACAGCGCTAAAATAAAATATAATAAAATTTATGTAATAATAAATAGCAAAGTAAAAAAAAATATTGGAAATCGTGAGCTTATTCCCTGATGATGACATATGATCTAGATGCATCAGTAAATCTTTAATGAGATGTGATCATGCACAAACAATTTTGCTCATAGTGTCTATCAGGCAAAGAACTGTCAGCATAACAAAGCCACTGATAAGGTCTCTCAGGTAGTATCGTGCACAGTTCTAGTTGACTGTGTTAGGGACAAGAATAAATTATCTTAATCTGTCTCTGGCATAGAAACAAAATGTTCTTAATTTCTGAAGCATAAGGCCTTTCTTTGTGACTGCATAACAAGAAACTCAACTGGCTTCAACATCTTAGGAAATGGAATATAATGACACAGTGTCCTGACACAGTAGTATGGACCTGATAATATCAACACCTTTTCTCATCTCTTTTAATCCTGTTTCCTGTTATTTTAATTTAGGGATAAAGAATATGGATTTTTATTAATACACTTGGTGACTGTAAAGATATTGTGTAAGACAGATGCAATATAAAGAATTGGAGTATGGATTAATATTACAAGGCAGGTGTTATGATTAATGAGCCACTTTTCCATTTATCACTGACATCATTTGTAAGTAGTTTCAAAGAGTTATATATCACGTCGATGTGCATAACACAAACATATGGAATGTGCATAACATTGTCAGATATTTTTAAAATAAATTTGATCATCTAAAACATTACAATTTATACTTGGAAAGAAGGTGATAGAGGAATATGTAATGTTAAAAAATAAGATGATAAAAGAAATTGCAATGGCAAACATACGATTTTGAAAAAGAATATTATTTTTTCTGATTTGCAGTTCAGACACAAAAGTAATTTAGAAGATTTCAGAAGGAAAATTTAGGAATATAGTTATAACATACAAAAGCTGAATTGAATCCTTGATATTTCATTTTATCTTCCATTTTCAAGTTCCTGTTACATAATATATCCACACAATTTAGTAAAATTACACACAATATGTGTTTTGTTCCATTTTTAATGTGTGTAAATAGAACAGCACTTTGTTTTTTTACTTCTCCCTGTTGTTTCACTGGAAAGAAATTGGCTTAAGATTATCAGTGTTCCCTCACAAGCATCTCCTCACACATTTTCTAGCATACGTACAATTATTGCTTTGCTGATTTCATGGTCTCGGAAGATTAATTCTAGGAAGACTGTTTACTTTTCATCTATATTTTCATATCAACATCTTGTCCAGTTACTACCAAAGCAAATGTAAGTTTTGTGATTTATCTCAAAGACAGTAGATTCTATTAACCAAGTATGACACTTCCTTAAGAATTAACTTGCTGTCAGTTTTTCTTATGTCTTTGCAAGGATTCAAATGTTTTAGTTTTATGATACAATTATATCAGTAATCATCAAAATAAACCTAATATCTCACTAATGCCTATAATCAAATGCACTTGCTTCTTAGAAATCATCTAAATCACTCTATTTTATGATTCTATAATCTAAGGATGTGTTACGGAATAGCAATGGCTGTATTCATGTCCTCATGCACTAAGGTAGCAAAGCTACATATGGATCTAGCACACGGATGTTGTTTTTTTTTCCCTACCAAGAGCTGTCCTTGTAAACACATAGCACAGATGATGTTCATGAATGCCTGCTGTTCGTCATCCCTAAAGAATGAGTATCTGAGAATAATAATAAAAACCTAATTCTAAAATATGGTGAGCCGTGAAAACTGAAAGTAACACTTTCATGGATAATGGAAAAATTTTAGGCTATCCTGTCCACATTGGAATTTACTAACTCAAGGAATTCTGAGGTTACTGTTGTCAAAATTAGTATAACTTAAACTAGACTGATGTTCATTTCATCATAGCATGCTAGGGTTTGGAAGGGACCTTTAGAGATCATCTAGTCCAACCTCCCTGCTCAAGTCACATAGGAACATGTCCAGGTGGGTCTTGAAGACCTCCAAGGAAGGAGACATCCTCATAGTGAAATAGTTTTTTCTTATGTTTAAATTGAAATTTTTGTGTTTCAGCTTCATCCCATTACCCCTTGTCCTGTTGCTAACTACAATAGAAAAAAAGGATACCTCAGTCTCCTGACATCCACCATTTAGATATTTGTGAATATTAACGAGATCTCCTGTCAATGTTTGCTGCTTCTGTCGCTGTTATTTTCACTAACAATATTCATAATTTCTAAATGCATCACACCCTCTTTGAAGAGGTGTTAAACCATCATTTTTACAAATAAATGTACCATTTTTACAAAGGGAAGCAGAAGCAGGAAAGATGTGGAAGATCTTTCAATCTGGATTAAGGGAGAGTGATTAAGTTTTTGATCAGAAACATGAAAGAGATTACGGGGTTAATAGCATGTCTGTAATAAATTTTTGCAAGTAAAAATGTCATCTGGATACAACTTCAGGAATGAATGGAGAACCACTGAAAGAAAGCTTAAATAACATATTGTAATTTTAGGAGTTTTGTTCTCCTGAACTAGAATTTCCAGATAGCCTAACTAAATTAGGATCTTAAACCCAACAGAAGGTCCCCAGCACCCTGAAGAAGTGCTTTTGAAAATATCACCTTTGGATTTTATAGAGTAAAAAAAAAATACTTTAGAACAATTTTAATAGAAAACATTTTATTATTAAAAAGGTGCACAATCTTCCAAAGGAAAGGTGAAGCTTTCACTTGTCACATTCATTTATCTTTAATCAGATAATGCACACTGTGTTACGTTCATTTGAAGTATTATTAGTTAGTGTCATCCTTCAAGTATGTGAACATTTTTCGCATTTTTGAAATTGTATTTCTTCCCTACAACTACTTTTGTTAATTCTAGGAAACTGCTAAACGTGAGAGAAGCAGTCTTGCATGACCTCTGGAAATACCAGATGGAATCAAGTGGTGGTAACTACACTGGGCTGTAAATTTTTGGTTTCAGCACCAGTCTGTGAGAAATGGCCGAGTCAACAAAACACTCTATGAAAATATGCTGCTTTCAAGAAATCTTTTAACAAAGGGTAGGGAGGATTCTGACATAGCCCTGTTCATTTTTCTGCTAGCTCACCCCAGTCAAAGGCTTTGAAAAACTTGAGAGAGCTGCTCAACAGATCTACTCATCTAGGCAAAAATCAGGTTCAGTTCAGATCTATGTGAGTACAATTTCAATGAAAATGTCTTACATAAAAGACTTCTAGGATTCCATTTTTTTCTTTTAAAGCGTGTCTTCTAAATCAGAACACACAAATACAGAAGTTTTGGAAAAATATTATAAACTGGATCTCTTTTTTTTCCTCTTTTCTCTATATTTTATTATTTCTTTATTTTTTGCCTTTTAATATTTCATTATCTGGTTCAGATTCACTGTTTAAAGAATGATTTTGACAATAATATTTTTTCCAGGGGGAAAAAAAAAAGGACAAAAATAAATAGCAGACTGCTAATTTACATAGAGTTCATTGTCACTTGATCTAGACAGAATATTTCTTTTAATCTGTCTAAATTTTTTCAGTCATCATGTGAAATACTGCATTTGAAAATGTCTACTGCTCTCATGCAAATTTTAGCTTGTGCGGTTCTTCTTCATTATTATTTTAGTGATCATCAATATTTCATGACAAAAAAATAAGTGTTTGCATTGGCAAATGAGGGTTGATGCCATGCCCTTCTCTACATAACAGCTGGCATTTGTAAGTTGTCCATTATCAATAATTTCTTGTTTCAAGCTTTACATCTAATATTGAGAATTTACTTAACAGATAATGATCAACTTTACTTGGATGACCTGAAAGAATATACAGCAAATGGATACTTTGTATGTGCAAATTGGAAATCAACTCTGGAGTCAGTGATGATGAATTTCTTGTGTATCTGTTCTGTCTTCTACTGTCCAACAATTATTGTATTTTTTTTTAAAGGAACAGAATTCAGCAGCATGGGCAGTTTATATTGGTTTCCTTTGGTACGCAGTACTGAACTGAAACTGTGAGAGAATGTAATTAATAAACAAAATATAATTTGGAGAGCTTATAGTACAATCATAACAAGATTAAGTGAAATAAATCAAAGCCAATTTGTGCTTGGTGGTTTTGGGAATAACATTTCTGTCAAGTTGTTGAACTGTAATCATTAAAACATGGGAATAATCCACCTCTTAATTAAACAACAATAAGCAATTGTCAATGGCACATAATTGTTAAAAGTCAACAAAGGAAGCATTAGTGTAAACAAAGATTAGACCCAGTTCTTGGAAATGAGAATGAGAATCTTATTTAATGCCTGACAGAATAGACTAGATGCAATAAATATTTGCAATACTGGAGTCACAAATACATCCATCAATATCATTTAGAAAGTAAGGTAGCTGAGTAGTTTGATAATGTAAGGAATATGTTGCATGTTTTGTCTTTTATCTTTACTTACCATTGGAAATGTTATGTTCTTTGTTATATAGCATGTTTAACTGTGTTTTTTTAACATCTCATAGTCTTAAGACCAGGCATTTTTTCTAAATTCTTTTCAGGTCAAGTCATTCCATTCTACCAAAAGCTATTTCTGAAGCCACACACTGATTAGTGACAAATTGTTATTAATTTGCCAGACCTTGAATCTCTCTATTCAATTCCCATCTAAACTACTAAGCTATAAGTTCATCTAAGTGTAACCACACATATACCACCCCATAAAACGTATCTGTACACACACATAAACATGTATGCTAGGCACTTAAATCTGATCTGCAGAGCTGTCCAGGAGTCTGATATGTACACCTTTAATAATTAAGAATCTGAAAAGTCTTCTTTCAATGCAATTTAGAGATAACTCAGATTCCACAGATACCTCTGAGTATCTGTGGAGACATAGAAAGAATTTGTCAGAGGGTAGGGTGGGGTATGAAATTTCAGAACTCCTGGAAGCTCTGCTGTAATTGCTTGTACTTCTAATCTTAGCTTGTGAATTTACCTACCATGTGCTTTGCTGGAAGATGACAGTCAAGCAGCTATCACAAGAAAGCTGAGGTACCCAAAGTTCAACTATATCATATAGAAATTTGTCCCTGATCTAAACCTGAACTTCTCCTCGTGTCCTAATATGTGTGAATGAATTTGTACATGATACCTGCAAATTCTGAAGTCATTTAGTAGACTGGAAGCTGTACCAAATTCTCAACTTTCACCTGCTCAGGCTGCAGTTTTATTTTGTTAAATCTACAATCTGCACTGCAAAGAGTTTTCATACTTCAAAAAGGGAGCTCATGTAAATAAATGTACATTGAGCCTTGAATCACAAAACGTTTTTCAGCTTTATACTGCTGATGTCAATGAGATGGTGAGCTAGACACTAGATATATAATAAAAAACAATTACTTGATTTTAAAGCTTTTGTGGTGATGCACATCTCACTCATTTCATATTTTGATTTCCTGCGAATCTATGGATTTTGAAAAAGAGAGAACAATTGTTAAGGATCTAGGACTTAAAGTAGGTCTTGAAAATATATGTATTGTATAAATTTAATAGTATCCTAGATAAACTTCAATGCTTTATTTATATACAACAGATCACCTTCATTATTATTGTAATGCTACAGACTTAGCAGTGTTTTGGTACTAGTGAGTCTGACCTGACAGCTTTTTATTTTAAACATCTTTGGAGAGAAAATAAGCCGAATCTGAGATGAAGATTCTCAGATCAGGTCCTCAGAATGTACACATACATTCATAGAATCATAGAATGGTAGGGGTTGAAAGGGACTTTTAGAGATTATTTAGTCCAACTCCAATATTGCAATTGACTTAAGCTAAATTTCTATGTAATATTTCTAAACACATACATTAAAATTCCCAGGAAATAAAAGGCTTAGAAGAAGCTGGAAAAAAATGCAAACATGAGTTTAGGATGTTTTAGTGACTTCTCACTTATGAATGAGCATGGGTTTTCTTTGGCTATTTTGTTGCTCAGGTTTTATTTCAAATCTTCCATAGTTCCAGAAAGTGGATACAATAATTTCTATCACGATACTTCACATCCCATACAATCTGTCTAGAAGAAAGGTGATGCAGTATAATGTTAGTGGAAGCTATTGTATTTTTTCATTATTAAAGCTTTGTGGTTTTGTTAGCACACCAATACTTCCAAGGAAACCATTAGGGACTCTGTAACAGTATCATTACTATGTCAGTTGAGGTCAGCTAATTCAGCCTGTGAGTATTATATATATCATATGTATCATTTTGCACAAATCCAAGAGGGAACATAAGCACTCATTTTCCATATGCTACATGCTATTACTGTCTTCAAATCAATTTTCATGTTTACTTTCTTTAGGGAGAAATTATGAACAGACATATGTATATGAAAGTGCTTGATCAAGAAAAAAAACTATAGGGAAACCAAAACAATGCTATTAATGACACAATACTTCTAGTAGTGAATTATGTCCTAAAAAGAAAAGCTTGAATAACCACCAATTTGAAAACTACCATCTGGGTGGACTGGGCATTGATGACCTATATGAAAACATTTTTGATATGTTAAAGACATGAATGCTCTTCCTGCATCAGAAAAGAAAACATATTCTCAGTTTATATACTGTATAATCTGTAATTTATAAAGTCTTTGTTAGGATCTCCTTAGAGCAGAGAGTTTAGTGGAGATATTTAAAAATTCTTATTCAGTATGCATAGGTGTGGCAGAACCTGGCCACTTTCTACACTTTCTACACTTTCCCTTAAAGAAAAAAAGTAATTATTACTCCTCCCCTTACATATGATATCTTGGAGTTCTTCCAAGAATAGTTATGTATCTCTTTAGATGCTTAGTGAATCTTTTTCTTTTAATTAAAAAAATAAAAGGATTTCTTTTTTATTTAGTCATTTAGCGTTTTAATTAAAGAGATGAGATCTTGTTATTCAGAGATTAATTGAAGTGTATCATTGAAAGAACAGCAGATGTGATAATAGGCAACAAGTTTAGAGACTTCATGGAAGTAATTCCCTGGAATAATGATTAGTGTAATGCGCTAATAAATTTGTCTCTGTAATATATATGAAGGTAAAATTTCAGAGATGATTATTTTTCTTTTCCTTTCCAATGAGTAGAAGTCTTTTTCAGAAGTGAATATGGCCATCCTAGTGCTGTGAAACCCACTGACAAATCCCTTATAGAGACCTAAAGGAGAAGGATCTCTGATCTAATTAGTCCTGCTTTGAGAGGAGAGATTGGATAAGGTGACATACAGCAGGCCTTTCCAACCTACGTTATTCTATGATTCTATGTTTTCTATGTAGAGAGTTAACAAAATTTTCTTAAGAAAAACAGTGCATGAAATTTACTGCCACATCCAAATCCCATTGAGCTTGGTACATAAA
The DNA here is from genome assembly GCA_013401255.1 of Urocolius indicus. NCBI lineage: Eukaryota > Metazoa > Chordata > Aves > Coliiformes > Coliidae > Urocolius > Urocolius indicus. Next base: position 106,741 of record WBNH01005750.1, read on the forward strand.
TACCTTGTAATTGAGTTTTTGTGTTCTAATTTGGTGCCTTCTTCCCCTCTCTTACCAACTGTAAAATGAAATGAAGCTTATTGAATTTTTTTGGGTCAATATCCACAGTGGGACTTGACCTGGCACAACTCATGTTAACCTTGTAATCAAAAAATGTTTGGGAACATAGTGCAAGTATATGAAACCAGCAGCATGTGTCTCTTATTGTGATGCAGCACTGTCATGTTCCCTGCATTAAGGAATGCAGACTACCAGATTACAGTTTTGAATTTGGGATTCTTTGCATTATGTCTCCTTTTTTAGAAATCTGCATGTCTTTTCAGAATTCTACCCATTAGGTCACATACTTACATAATTAGAAATTGCTGGCTTTTTTAAAGATTTCTTTTCCCCATTTCATTATTTTCAGTTACTTAACCTATTTTTTCCTCCATTAGCACTTACAGTTTCATCCTCTCATATAATATTTTTGTGAAAAATTATCAAGTTTGGTTTCATAAAATTGTTGGGTTTTTTTTTCCTGCTTTCTTCAACTCAGCCTCTGAAGGCAACAGAAACATTCTAATTGATTTGCTACGGTAAGCATTATTGTAATTAACAATATAGTTAGCTCTCTTGACATTCTGGTATAGATATTAGTGCTATATAATATTAATATAGTGAATATTAAAAAGATTAAGAAATAACTAGCACATTGAAAAAAACAGTCATCCATGGGGATTAATTATCAAATAGGATGCTCCTAGTATGGATAGACACAATAGTTATGTTACATAACATTAGATACTTTCATCAATGAACTAGAAATAAACATAAAATTACCATTGACAAAATATGTCAGCCACATAAAGGTCAGCCATTGTGAGGCCAAAATAGTTATCATATGCAACTTTAATTGCTTGTTGAAACTAACAACTTTAAATTAAATATGATTTAATGCTAAATTACTTTGTCAAATACAGATTGATGGATACTATAGGAGGAATATCTTCTGAAATGTGTTAGATCATGGTATAGAAAGAGTCAATCTACCTGATTGAATTCTACAACTGCAACATAGTAGCTTGTTAAAGATTTACATTTACTCTTTTGACAAAGAGAAAAGTACAATGACATATTTAGAATGAAAATTGAAAAAAGTATTTTTCCTAGCAACATTCCAGAACTATATAAGTTTGACTAATGCAACTATTAGCACCATAATTTGTCAAGGATACTAAAGGTAGTACTACTATTTTCACAAAACTGTTATAAGATATGAAGTGATAGTACAAGACCAAGACCTTTATCATCTTATAAGAACACACATTGCACTATAAAAACATGACATTGAGTCTCTGCCTATTAGAAGTCATGCTACTGATTCATCAGTATTTCTCCCTCTAACACTTTATTCTTTCTTGAAGATTTTCAATTAAAACACTGAGCTCAAATGAACCCAATTAACCCATAAAATCTAGCAGAATAAAAACACAAAGTAGAGAAGTTGCAGAGTGCTATTAAAACGATTAAATCTGTTTAAAATCAACATAGACATTAAATATAATAGACAGTAGAAACTACATTGTCAGCTGCTTCCACATGTGCCAGAAAGATCAGAGATCAGCCTGTAGAGATAAATTGACTTGGAAAAAAAATTGCATACAGTGAGAACAGTCATGTGCAAATGAATCCTTCCATGCCAGTCAATGAGTTTATGGAAATGAAAAGAATGTAGATCAAACAAATTTTCACAGCATGTAGACCTTTTCATTAAACTCCTTGTCCATGTAGTACCAAAATTCAGGTGTTCATGACTAACTAGAAATCCCCACTGACTTTCTCTTTAAAATGCTACTGTGAGTTCTTATGTTTTTTTTTTTTTTTTCTTCAGTTGTAAAGCACTGCCTCACTTATATTTCACTGCTTCATTTATATTTCACTTTTAAGAAAGTAAGGTACCTCCTTTCTTTGATCTTTTCAGCATATATGGAGGTAAAGTTGGAAATACACTGATATATTAGTGGAAGAGCCACAGCAGAATGAGTCACTTTATTGTGTATACAAGTGTGTGTTAGAAGGGTATGTAAAAAAAAAACATGGCTACATATATTACCCTAAGAAGTGCATGTAACAGGCTGGTAAACCACAGAAGTTTGCTGTGAGAGATGGGAAGGGCATTTCCAGTCAGGTTCTGTTGGGATCTGTCCTGAAGTCTATTCAGAGTAATATGTTTCTTAATGACTCTGATGAAACACTGAGTACACTTGTAAAACTGGGAGCTTATTCCAGCCTACGAGTGGTTGCAAGCACTCCAGAGCACTTCCCAGAATCAAAAGACTCCTGAAAAATTGATGGTTTTGAAATTAAACAAAAGCAAATGCTACTTCTACCTATAGCTTTAAAGTCAGTGAATGTAATAACACTATTTCTTTTCCGCAACAACTCACTGTAGTTCCACTGTGAGCATTTGCTACATCTATGGAACAAATGACACAAATTCAGCAATCTGGTACAAAACTCGAGTCTGTCCTCCATTTTGTAAGTAAAGATTCAAGATTAATTTAGAATCTTACAACTGAAGTACTGCTTTTAGAATATTAAGGATGTTAAGATTAGCACCTGCATTGCTGAGCTAAACCTTGTAGTGCTTAAGGAGAAATCAATTTCTCAAATACGAATTGGGGAAGATGTGGGAGGCATCAGTGCTGTAGAAAAAGGTTTAAGTAGTATAGTGCATTTCCAATAAACATGAGTCGATATAGTGATGTTATTGCAAAAAGTGCAAATTTTGTGTGGGATGTGTTAATAGAAGTCTCATATATTAAACAAGTGAGTAACTATTCCACTTCATTTTAAATTAATGATGTTTCAGAAGGGATGTTTTGAGCACCAAATCTCAGAAAAGTCTTAAACATGTCATAGAAAATCTACAGAATAGTACTGGCAAAGGTGAAATTTATATTAATTTCCTTTAAAGATTTTTTTTTTTTAATCTAAAAGCCAGGGATTTCAAGTGGCAGAGGGGGAAGGCAGAGGTAAGTTTTCAAGATCAGTTTGGACAAATGTCTATATGTAGTGATATAAATACAACTCATTCTGCATCAGCTCAAGCTTTTAGGTTTAGGCTTTCTAACTTTCCTCCCTTCTACATTTTGGAGACAAAAAAAACCCCACAATATAATGTCTTCTGTAACATTGTTACAGTGGTTTTCTTTAAGTCTCAAATAGAGGTAGAATAAACTGCATATTTATCACTTGTTCTTCTCTTTGCTCATTTTTCTTTGCTTATATGGGAATTTATACTTGAGGGACTGTTTTTTGAAACATTTTTGTACTCTGCTTTCTACATATGAAGACCACAAACTGTATTTCTCTTCAGACTACCTGGATTTTCGAATTTCATGTTCAATACGTAGCTACAGAGGAGATGAAACAGCAAGTGACATAGAAGGCTTTTGCTCCTGTCAGTAGTCATTTCATATTTTCAATTTTAGTTCTGATATTATAGAACTAAATGAAATTGATGAAAGACTAAAGCAATAGAAAACAAATATTTCACACCTTTAAATATTATATGTGAAAGCTCATGGCAGAGACTGAATTCCTTATTTCTGCCTCCCCCTTTTAATCCTCTCATCTCTTCTTCCACTCTCTCTCCCTTGGTTATTTTCTTTATTGCTTATAAATCCCTATGGCTAGTTTGAGACAGGTATTTTTTATTCCCTTCTCTATCATAGCATAACTGCTGTAATCAAGATTTTAGAGTCATGAAAGCTGAACAGGGGAGTTCTAAACCTTAAGCACCAGATGTGAAAGGCCAGTAGTGCAACAATCTATATAACCTTTCAAAACAGGCAGAAAAAGTTAATGACTTACTCCACAAACACTGTTCACAATGTTTCGCTCCAGTCTCTTTATTTTCAAAACCTCATGTTATTAATTTTCCCATGTCTGAATGTTTTCAGTGGAGTGCACTTGCTTTTGAAAGATTTCAGCCTCTAGCACTCTGTGTTCTCTTATAAAAAAATATTGTCTTTTTTTCCCCCAAGTTTTTTTTTTTTTTATTTGGCACTTTGTAATTTATTACATTCCTCTCTTGCATGTACACGCACCTTGGCATTATGCTGCCTTAATGTGAAGACTGGAAACTCATGATACAACAGGTTTCCAAGGACTGTCAAGCATGCATTTGAACAGAATATCTCAACAGATATCTGGCATTTACTATATATGGAGATACTGCTAAAAACAACTTTGAGGAAAGAATCTGAAGAAATACTTTCATTAGCTTCCAAAGCAGATGTTCACATGTACATATATAGAAAGTGGGACAGCAGACAAACATACTGATTTTCATGTAATGCTCTTTTGAACCTGGCATGTAGTAGAAGCAAAAATGTCACCTAAAAAGAGATCCATCTGCCCTGGTTTAAGCATCTAACATGGTAACTAAGTTACAAAGTGACTAAGACAGTTGCTACACTCTCTTTTAATAGTAAATGGAGAGAAATACCATCTCCAGCCAGCAATTCATCTCTTTCTAAGACAGATGTCTAGGACAGATCAGATAAAATGCCCTCTAGGGATCCCTATGTCTCTTTACTGACTGTTAGGGGAATGAGAATAGCTTGGGCTTGGACATTCAACTTTCAGAGTTCTGAAATCTGATAAATTTCATTCTGATATGGAGAAAGAACTGACACAAAATTGTTGACCTGATAAAACGAAAAAAAAAATAATAATCCTAGTTAAATCCTACAAATATTATACCCAACAATAAAAGTGAATGAAAATTCAACAATATTAAGATAATTTTGGTCTAAATTATTTAGGCTCAATGATATCCTCAGCTTTTCTTGTGATAATTTGTAATGTATCTTTTATGGTAAAACAATAATTTGCAAAATGATACTGTAAAAGTCTAGAAAAGAAGTAGAAGCATTACAGCAGCTTTTAATGTTTATAATAACTGTTATTAGATATCATTAAGACAGTTAATTAAAGAGTAATGGGTTTTTCTTGCTATTTCAAAAGCATCCGAGAGATGTAGAAAGCAAGCCATGCATTTTGATTGGTTTGACATGCATAAGTGCTTCAAGCTGTCTTGAAAATCATGTCTTAGTAGTGTACATAGTCATATGATCATACATCTTAAAATCTATCTCAAGCAAAACAGCCCTATTGTGTTTAAATGTTGACTTCAAGGCTGCCATTCACATGGGAGTTAATCACAGGATCAAGACCATATTATATTGCTTTCAGGAGATGTTCTCTTCTGAGATCATATTTTCTTCCAGGAATTTGTAAAGTTGTCCTTTCCTGTTAGGTGTAAAAGAGAGGCTGTTGACAAAGGCTTAGCCATTCTTTCATGTTTGAAACAGTAAAGAACACAAACCAAATAATGATGTTGCTTATGGTAAAAAGAAATGTGTGTAGTAAGGGCTGGAGAACCAGGAATGAGATGTACTTGTGAGACAGAGTCCCACTGACAACTTGCTAGAAGCTTTGGGTAAATGCATGGTATTTTTATCACTAAATTTAGAAAACAGCTTCTAGGCATAGATGTTTAAACCAGAAGATATGTTTTCAGAGCTGTGAAGGAAAGGTCATCAGCAAGTAGAAAATACGACAGCAGCTTTGAACAACTGCTTCTTTTTGAGTATTCTTACCTATTATAGAGCTCAGCTCTGGACCTAGTAAATAACTGCTGCACAACAGCAGTCCTTCTTAATAATTTTGGATTAGACGTGGTCAAATCAGTGAGATGTGTTTTTTATCAGCAACAAAGAATTATGTAGAATTAGGTATAGAATAATGCATCAATTTTAATTGAAATTTTCATAATGAAACACAAATTTCATCTTCAGAGGAATATGAGATGTTGGAATTTTCTTTCAGAATTTTGGGCTCTTGGTAGAGTGCTGTTTACATTTTTTGGTTTGTTCTGTTTTGCATTCTCATTAAATACGACTTTTTAATATGTCAGAACAATAAGTTCAGATAACTAGAAATCTCAGGCTAGATTTCTAAATTAAAAATAAGAATGGTTTATCAAGAAAAGAAAACTCAAATGATAAATATAATTGTTTCAAATTTTAATTACATGCAGAGGGTTTGGATTAGATGATATTTCAAGGTCCCTTCCAGTCCTTGAGAGTCTGTGATTCTGTGATTTCACATGAAAGTAAGTTTTGAGAGTGCTGAAATTTCCTTCCAACCTGAATAGCTGGAAATTTATGAAATTGTGCATCAGAGACAGTGCATAGTGAATAGTGCATAGTAAATTTTATCTATTTTTATTTTTACTTTTTTTTTGTAAATTTGGCAAAAGGAAGAGAGACATTAGAGGCTTTAGGGGCCACTATCTTTCATCACCTGTGAACTCAGCTGTACCTGTGAATCTGACTCCTACCCTGAGGTGGACTGACACAGTTACCCTCATTCCTTTTGGAGACAATGTTTTTTGGTAAAATTACTTTATATGGTCCATAGAGATAAGAAGTTTGACATATCCCCTTTCAGAGCATGATATTGTGATTGCTATTAATTTGTATTGGACTATTTTTCTTTGTATTCCCGTGGGAAATAGGATTCAAAATGCCATTCCCATTTCCCAAATGCTGAACCATTTCCCTAAACGATTTTTGTGAGAATGTGGATAAAACAGCAAAGAATGAGACCAGAACAGGCAGTTTGGCATCTCATGGTTTTCTCTATACCTACCTTTCACTGACTGTTTCAGATAAACAATCTTCTTTCCCATACCTTGCCTTATCTCCACCTGCTTTTAGTTTCTCATGTTTGGTCATTGATCTATTCAACATACAGTATACTTTTTGTCTTTCTTTGGAAATGGCTAACAGAGAGACATTTTGATTGTTAGTGGGACCTCCAGTAGTCCCAGAAAGAAAATTACAGGTCCAATGAGGAGTAAGAAAGTGAGGACTTGGGTAAAGGACATCTCCTGTGGATGTGGAGGATAGAGGGGAGAGAAAGACCAGAAAGTGAGAATGTGACCTGCTGTGTATAGTGGAGAAAAAAGAGGTTAGTGAAGATGTGTGCTGAAAGGTAAGTGAACAAAGGAAATTCCTCTGTGATTTACCTATAAACGTTAACCCAGTTATGCTGATGGAAACCTGTTTAGCTTTCAGTCTTTCCACTACATTGCCAGAGAGATCTTTCCTAACAGATGCCATCATAAGGGGTGAAATTCTCATCTACCACAGAGCTGCCACATCTCAGCAGCCAATTATGAAGTGGTGTTTCTCAGACAGACTTCTGGCAAATCTACTTGTTTATACCATGGATTAACACTTCTTAGTTATCTCCATATTTGCCATTTCCAATTATTTCAGCCATTCCTCTAGGGATTAATCACATCATTGCTCTACAGAATACCAAATACCAGCTTTCCAGAACAGTGCTTTATTCCTCAGGTTGCATTTTAGGCTCCAAACACTGTGAAAGGCCTATTCAGTTTAGTGGAAAGACTCACTGAATTTTCAAGGTGCTAGAAAATCAGGCATTGTATGGAATTTAGACCAGTGCACACAGTATGTGGGTTATTTTGGCAACAGGATAAAATGAGAGGATATTATCTCAAATAGGAAGTCTATTATGGCTAAATCATAAACTTATCTGCTAATTAAATCAAGTCTGCTTTGGAGGGTGCTTGTTAGAGACCATGAACCTTACCAAATCTCTTAATGGTTAATGAGGTAAATGAATGTAAAATATAACTGACGAGGAAAGGTAAAATGCGTGGATTTAGCTGATTGCATTAAGCCAGAAAGCACTACTGATTATTTATTTACTTTTTATTTCCCTATCTTTGAAAAAAATTATTTGAAACTATTGTATTATCACCTTTTTGTGACTGTTTCTTACAGTTTCAGTTCTTTTCACTGAGTATTTTTGCCTCTCGGTGAAAATCAGGAGCTTGCAAAAAATCAGGAAATTGTAAAATGTTGTTTTTCTGTAGATATTTTCTGATCTGTTTGTTTTTCTTCTGTAGAATGATTGCACTGCTAAGGGTCAGAAGGGAGAAATATTTGGTAACTGTTACAGAAGTATGCAAATGTTAGCTTTTCTAGCAACTTAAGCATTGCTAAACAAAGATGCACATTTTCATATTCATCATGCACAAATAATATCTCCAGAGGTGTTTATGTTTTTATTGCAGATAAATAGCAATAATTTCAAAGAAATATTCTGCTGCCAAATCTGGAGATTCAGGAGAACACATAGAGCTACATAGGTTCTCTGTGTGGAGACTGCATAATACAGTATCTGTGACTATAGACTGATGCATGCAGATGGATACTATGGGGCATATCTGAGGGGAAATGATTTCCCCAAAAATTCTACAGTATGTTAGGGAAAGGTTTGGAAAAGACAGGGCCTCACACAAAGCTCATGAGAAGTGGTTGGTCACATAACAGTAAACTGACTTCCATAATTTGTCAAGGCACAAATGAGCTTTTAAGATTCCTCTCACGTAGGGGTATTGCTACATAGCTGAAGAAACTGAGTAAGCTGATTTATAACACTTACAGTCAGGTATATATTTTCCATAGTTTAGTGTGTCTCATGCTCTGATATTCATTTGATGTATTTACTCAGTTGTAGTGTGGTAATGGGTAATTCCCATTATGGGTTGTCATATTTTTTCTGTAGGGCACAGAAGGTTTCTGTGTCATTTGTAGTATTATATATAACTGAAAGGAGTTCTGTGTATGGGGAGAGAAGAGTATTCACGAGTTCAATCATGAGTTATTCTTTTCGCTGTTCTGCTTAAGTAACATGTTCATTTCTTTAGTAGTATAAATTCATAAGCATTCTTTGTCTTTTATGCTTTTAAATAGTACTAAGTCCAGGTAGGTTTCTCTTAGACTAAAAAGCATTAGAAATTTGTCTACTTTTCATAAAATGAAAAGAAACAGCATGTAGGCATCTTCCATGAAAAATGTCATCAGTTGCTGATGCAACCAAAAAAGTTAACCAATGATATTTCACTAATAGTGACCACCAATTGCGTCCTTTCCCTTCCTAAGCATAGCTTCTGTACTGAATGACATGGGAGATCCACCAGAAAAATAATAAGTACTTATATTATGCATTATATTGAATTCCATGTCATGACTGTTGAACTCCTCACAGAGTTGACATGCCTGTCTGTATTTTTTAGAAATCAGAGGGCCAGCAGCTCAGTGGGAGAAGGCCCCTTCTCAAAGAGTAGTATCTTACCTCTGCAATGTTCTTCCAGCTGTGAGGTCTGTCAGAGGGAGTGGTCTGAGAGACAGGGAAGCACTGATTTCCTTAGCTGCATCACTGAGAATGCTGTGGCTCCAGGTCCTCGTTCTGCTAGGTACCAGCATTAGTATTGCTCAGCTCCCACTCTCCTTTCTCCTAAGATTTCTTGACATGCCCAGGAGGAGTGCCCAGCTCAATTTGGGAACAGAGAAAAACCAGGAAAGAGACTCCCTTGTTTCTTTTTCCTCTTTCATACCTTTCTCCACATTTCTGACTCCTTTGCTGCATTCTCATCTCCACGTGATGCCTCCTTCACGTCTGCTGTTTTGGGAGTAGTGTGAGCCTACATACATTTAGCGAATACTTTTTTTTGTGGAGCAGAAACAGGAGAGGAAGCAGAGGTTTTTAACAGTTTATTCTCAGTGAAATCTGAACAAAGCTTCAAACATAATTTTCAGAGAAAGTTTGATATTTGGAGAAGAGAACTCCTTCATATGAGATTTTGGGTTTTTTGAGGCTTTTATTTGGACTACAAAATTAGAGGATAGAATTGGGAAGCAACAGCTTCAGTTTTCCCAATCTTTATCTCAACTGTGGGTTGGGAACCTGATTTCATGGAGGGTGCTCTGCTGTCATATACGGTGAGGTAAGCAGCTTCTGGATATTTTTTAGATTATTTTGACTTATGTGAATGATTCTCTAATATTTCAAGAGAAATTCACTCCCTTGGACTGCATCAGAGGATTTTGAATGTCATTTTTTAAATTCTATAGTGATTATCTTCTTATTTCCAATACAAGGTTATTTTAATTTGTTTTCAAAAACAATAAAAAAACACTTCATTTAGAAACTTCTTTTTAACACAAACAGTTTCTCCCTCAGGTCTGAAAGCTTTTGCCAGTCACACCAAGGTACTGAAGCAATTCACTGCAGATGGCCACTTTTGTCTTGCTAACTAAAACTCTGCTATTGCAAAATTATCACTCTAATTGACTTCTTTTATAGAATATTAAAGAAAATTCAATAGGAAGTAAATGTGAATGAGTACTGACATGTTTGATTCAGGGATGAAGTGAAAGTGTATTCCCTGTGCAGTGCTGAACAGATTAACTATGTGACCTGACATTCCCAGCACATGAGTTGCTACCATGAAGTGTTTTACCTCATTATAACTTCTTGACATGCAAATGAAGATGCGGTTTTGAAAAGCCAACACCTCAGATTCCAGCCATTGTTGAAGTTGTATGTTTCAATACACTGTTACCTTCTCAGGTATTTTTTGAACAATCACTATTATGTATAAAGAGTACTACGTATGAGTTTCTTAGCTTTTCACCATAAAGAATCCAGCTTAGTATTTTGAACAATATCAAACTAACATTTTTACTTGTTACAAAAACTCTATATTTCAATTGTATTCAGAAAGACTCCAACTTAGCAGGCCCATCTGATATCAGATATAACAAGAAAACATCAAAGTTTTTTGCTAAAGAAAAGTTTGATTTGTCCTTTTTGTCACCTGATAAATACTAGGTGAATTTCAATGTAATAGCAAACCATAAATACTAGGACAGGGATAAGAATAAACTTTTATTGCTTAAGCAACAAACGAGTTTCCCTTTACCTTTTCAATGAGACATAAAAGCCTGCCTTTTGTTCCAGTACTGGAAAGCCTCTAACTTTGTAAACACTAGTAATTCATCTTTTACTTTACATCTATCTGAGCAAAAATGTAAACTTTAACAACATTGAAAAAGAAATCACTCTACTGTTAACTGAATATTCATTGTGAATAATCCTCCTGAGTTTTGGATGAGGGAAATATTATTTTTATTATTATGTTCATATCATGATCAGAATTAGCAGAGGGAAGAGAGAGGCAAGTGGTACTGGAAGCATTATGTTAATTTAACAATTTGTCTAAAAGACTTTGTACAAGGCAAAGATAACTAAAGGATCCATTAGTAGTTGTTCCAGAGTTATTAAATAGTTGTTGATTACACATCATCCCCAGAAGGGAAACTAAAGTTTAGGCAAATTCCTTATTTTCTTGACTATAAATAGAAGGCTGACACCATGTGACTCTGAAAAGCAACCATCAGTGTCGCAAATAAAATCAGTGAGTGACAAAACTCTCAGTTCAGTTCAGAGCTTTCCACTTCCCAATATATGCCAATTTTCTTTCCTCTAAACTTTTTCAAAGCCACATATTTTCACCCAGATGGTCTAGAACTCTTATTTTCCTGCCATATTGCTTTCATTGCAGTTACTGTCGAGTCTATATTACCAAGATAAATCACTGCATGTTTTTGAGTTTAAATCTTTGTTATAAAAATGTATTCTAAACAAAAATGGACTGGGGGAGGATTCGTACAAGTTCTCTATGTGGGTAGGGAAAGGTGTTTTAACATTTCTATATGTTGTACTGAAGTATCTATAGACTATGTGACAGCAAATGGCACTATAAAGTTTTATTGTCGTAACTGTAGAAGGACCCTTACACAAGGGTAGACTATTCTGGGTTTTTTTGGGTTTTTTTTTTTTTTTTTTTAAATAAGAAGCTGTAAAACCCTGGCTGCTCTTACTGTACAGCATTTTATTTGAATAATTTATATCACAATGGTTAAAATCTTACTCCAACTTTTAATGTTTCATTTTACTTTTCTCCAACTTTTCTGTCTTCTTAGAAGTACAGACTCATAAGAATGAGAACAAATGTGACACCGTCATAGATTAAAACTCATCCAACATCTCTCAAAGACTGATCTCTCAAGTCATCTGCCTAAAATTTCTCTATCATTCTCTCCAGTCAATATGGAGAAAGGTAGGTTCTTCTAGAACGGAAATAGTTTTATTAAACATTGTTATCCCTCTTCAGATGACCCCCAGAATGTGTGGCTTTCTCTCTATTAATCCTGTAGTATGCTTAGAAATACAACTTTGACTAGATACATCAAATTAAATTGATCCCAAGAATCTCCTTTTTCAACAACAGGAGATACTTAGGTCTGTGACTTGTTTAGAATTCTGAAATGTAATATGAAATCAGTGGTTAATGGTTAATTTGCAAGATTAAGCTTGACACATGCAAGAAAACTGAAGTAACTGAGGTTTTGTGTCTTTTCATGGACTATTCTAAGAGAATAAAAGTTTGGAGAATCTGCTCAACACGCTGAAATAGTAAACTTTTTAGTTCAATTTTATTAATATTTTTATATATTTATATTTATTTGTATATGCATTTGTATTTTGCATGTGAACTGTAAGTATTAAATGATATGTATTACTCAATGTGGTTGCACCTAACAACAAATTAGGAACCAATTCTTTTTACAACAATTTTACAACAATTGCAAAAGCAAATATACCACAGGCAATTTCCATTCTGGAAAAAGCTCACTCTCTTAGATGAAGATTTCTGTCTCTTTTTCTATTTATGTGTTTCTTTTTATACTCATATAGTAACTACAATAATGATGAGTGCCTTTGTCATCAATTTGGTTAGATTAGAAATAGAATTTGACTTTATATTCATGAATTTGGGAACCTGTCCATTTTTTAATAATAAAGTTATATTGCATGACCAGAGAAACTAAGAGTTAAGGAAGATTTTCCTTTGTCTGCCTTGTTTTCACATTGTTAATGTTTATCTTTTGTATTTAAGCACATTTTTACTTGTCAATCAATATGTAATTTTGTACTCTGAATATGAGACAAAACAATACTAAAAAAGTGTCATCATTAAATATGCATATGGAAATAATTCCTGCTGTAATAATTTTCTTACATTTACACCAGAAGTTACAGGTAACTTAATTTAAACACTAACTCCAAACATCTACTCATTTTAGGCAATCCACTTAATTTGTTCTTGTCACTTTCCATATCTACAGTAGCTTGCAGCTTCTTTTTGAACATACTGTAATTTTACAAAGAAAAACACATGAGCTATTTTGTTTCAGGATGTCTAGATATAATAACTATCATCTGATTAAAGAACAAGGACTGCTTAGAACTATGAAAAAAATTTTGTGTTTTTTTTTTAAGAACATGTGCTTTGTGGGAATCACATGGTAGGACATTGATACAGAAAAGGTTTCTTTTTCAGACATCCCTAAATCAGCTGTTCTAAACTTGTTCTGGCATACTGTAGGAGAAAAGCAGTCAGGCAGGCTGTAATATGCTAATCCTGCATCACCTCTTGTTTTCTGTGATTGTGGTGACTATTTATGCTTGTGCAGCCCCAGGAGGTGGGTTTTAAACTGTTTTCTATTGCCTGAAGTTTACAGAGGTCCTTTTGGGAAAATAGGTTCTAAAATTGATATAGAAAAATGGATGAAAGTTTTCAAATTAAAGAATATTATTTCCTTCCAGTATTATTAATTAATAACTAGGATACCCAACAAGATTCTTCTGAAGAATGGGTATTTAAAGCTCTGAATTGGAAAGCGACTAGATTTGTTTCATTATTTTGGTAGAAAGGAGGAACATGCTGATTTACAGAAGTGAATTGAATTTAATCAAGGAAGAAAGAAAGTAATCTGAAATATGGATTAAAGAGCTCACAGGAAAAGTATTGCCAAAACCAATCATTTTCATTTTCTTACGTGTATTCCAAAGAAGATGATAAAGAGGAAACTACGTGAATGATGTGCAAAATTCCCATTGTTTACAGTGGAATATAATGTTACATGAACAGATTATTGTAAAAGATGGAAAAGCAGATGGTGTTCAAAATGGCAGCTGAGATAATTTCAGTAGCGTGGAGATTGTTTAAATGCAACATTTCTCACCAACCTCTGCAATTGTCTTCAGAAATGATGACCACGTTGAATATCAATATAAGGAGAGGCAAACAGGAAAGAAAAGCAATTGTTCTCCAAGCTATGATGTGGTCACTGTGTGATATTCATTGCTGAATATATGCAAAACTCATCTGGAAATGTCCATGAGGAACCTGATCTAATGTTGAATCTAGCTCTGCTTTGAACAGAGGATTGAACCAGATAATCCAAGTTTTTCTAATCTAAATTATCCTATGATTATATGGCACTATCAAAAGTATTTTTATTTTAATTTGAAAGTGATATGAAAATCAGGACAAAGCAATGACTTGAGCCCAACACTATAGCCCAACACTACTTAGCATTTCATAAAATAATTAAATAATGTGAGTATTTAATACAAATGATTATGAAGCTATATTTTGAAATTACTGAAAAAAAAAATCACTCACTGAAAATCCAGCATGACAAAAACCCTGAAGAATTTTCCACAACAGTTTTTACACATATGCAGAAGTTCAATTAGCAAAGAACCATTTTCCAAAAAAAAGCATTGAGGCAAATTGTACGTCAGGTAAAATCTACATGTATTTGCTTTATGTTTCCAGTTTAAATGATCAATATCAGTACTATTTCTTAGTTTAGAAAGTTTATTCTTTAACTGAAGTTTTCAACTCCAAGACACAGCTAAATTAAACTTAATATCAGCTGCACTATTAACTAATTTTTAACCATGTGCTTACGTACAGAAAGCTACGGTCAACACAGTCATTGCAACAGAATTCTTATACATTTGAGTACATTTGTACCAATAATGGTTATAATTAAAGCCATAACACTAGAACTGTTCCAAGGGCTTTGTTTAATATGTAGCAAAACAAAACAAAAACAGGACAGCATTCTCTGTTACCATGGAAACACTACTGTCCACCGCAAATTATGTTATGTTGAAAACTATTTACTACACCAGTTTGAACAATTGTTGTAAAATATCATGTTATTCTCACAGAGAGACAACATCCCTGCTGTTCTGAAGTTTAATGCATTGTGAAAACAGATACATAAATGTTGGCTGGACCATGAGCCAGAGACTTTCTAAATTGGAACTTTTTAACATTTTCTTCTTCTGAGTAAAAGGAAATGACTAAGCTTGGAGTGCTGAAAATCCCCTTGTTGGAATGTCCTCTATTGTTTTAGGCTGGAGACTCATAAAGAAAACATGTTGTGCAGCAGGGAAATACACAAGACTGGATTACTGAAAGGGTTCCCCAGTCTGTGCAGGGAAGCATAGGACTTCACATCAGTGGCAAGTTTTCTGAACTGTTCAGCCAAGGGCTGGGCCTACAAATCAGCTCGTTCTGAAACAAATGGGACTATATGACAGCTGGTGTTAGGCGCTGGCACCCCCCAAACAGACCCCGAGGTGTGACATGTCCTCAGTCTGAGAGATTGACAGAAACTTTGTAGTTATTCCTAAAGTGTGCCTGCAGGATCTCCCTTTCATGACTGCAGGCTAGGACTATGGGCACTCATCCTGAATGACTCATTTGAAAACAAAGGACATTTGCATACTAAGAGATTTCTGTGAAAATCCAGTTGCTTGAAGCCAGTTGCACAGTCACAGAAACACGTGCTATATCCTTGAGAACTATAGCCCTCGGGTGAAGCCTGGAGAAAGATGCCCTTACATAGCTGTCATTAACAAAATCTTGTGCATACTAGGTGCTGCATAGTTCAGCTGTGCCTCAGTGCACAGACACACACAGACACACAGGTTTAAGGGATTGCTCTGCAGGAGGGGATGCAGGAATCATCACGTCTCCTGAAATTCCCTGATAACAGAGGAAAAACAACATTCCTTCCCTTCACAGAGTTTCTAATGGCTAGGGGGTGTATCAGGGTGGGGTGAAGGCCAGATGCAGCATCCTTAACAAATTTTTGAGGAGACAGGAATAAAATTGTCCAAACATAAACATTTGTGAGTTACACTGGAACAGAGTAACAGTCAAGTATCTCCATTTTTCCTCATTTCTAACTTTGCCATATGTGGCCCAGTAACAGCACAATGTTTAATGTAAAATTTATACAGTCTGATTTTGATCCCAAAATTCACATAGAGAAAGTCTTGTGAACAATTTTATCAAAGTCAGCAGCTTATCTGCATATGCTCTGGCAATGCCAGATGATTGTTGGGGAACATGAATGAATGTCAGAGCTGCCTGAAGGCTCTTGAGCAGTGTGTAGTAAACTGAATTTTTTCGCCTTCAAGATGAAGAGCTGGAACCTTGCTTGACCTCTCATTAAGGAAAGAGGATGAGAAGAAAGAAGGAGTAAAGCTGGAATGGAGTTAAAGGGAAAATTGATGTGGGAAGGTAGGACAGGAATAAGAAATTTTGAAAAGTGTGGTCAGTTACTGTTGTTTGACACTTCCTTTTGCCCTAGCAGAAACCTTCCTTCTTTTCACAGTGATGGAAAAGGATGTCCTAGGTTTTCAATTCTCTACTGCAGGCAATGGCAACAGAAGGGCCATGGCCTTTTTTACTCTCATTTTACCTGCTCTTTCACACATTGCTTTCTAACTTACTGCCCCTGGCTTTTCTATGACAGTATTAAACTTCCTTGGTCATACAACTCACAGGGTCACAGATTCTGCCCAGGTGGTACAACATGGTATTATGGGAAGGAGCACCATCATTCCATCAAGAAACTTTGATTTATTAAATAGTTTCTAAGCATGACAGATGAGACAGAAAAAGCAAGTGACTTGCTTTACATACATCTGGGTGTGATTGTGATGAATATTAAGGAATGACACTGCAGCCCTTCTGACCCTGTACCAAAATTGTAACCACAGAGCTCTGACAGCGACTCCCTACATAAAACACAACTATTACTTTCTAAACAAATTATTTCTACCATAACTTAAGAGAATCTATGATCTTTTTCTTCAAATTTCTAAATATAAATTTCTTTTCTATGTCCAGCCTAGTTTTTCTTCTAAGAGCTAGGTTTGCTCTTAGATGTGATGTTAGATGTCTTTTATGAATCAGCACCCTTCTCTGGTAAGTCTCTGTCATCACTGGCATGGTGACAGAGACAAAACAGTGTGTTGTACAGTTACATTGTTAGGACTGAAGGGAACTCAAAAGAAGATTTATTCTTTAGCTCAGAGGCTAAACAGGTAGTATAATAAATTCACAAGCATCTGACAGTGCGGTGATTTTCAGACTTGATATCAACTATAGGCTGCAGAGAGAATAACTGATGAAAACCTCAAATTGGAGGGGTAGTGGGGAAAAGTGTGAAAGAGACAAGATATAGGCACATATTTTAGACAGGAAAAACACCATCTGTTAACAACAGTTCATGTGAGAGCACTACGGCAGATAATATATCTGATTCTCCACATGGACGTGTTGGTGGAAGTTGAGTGTAAGCACCAGAGAGGTCAAAACTGCTGAGAGATCAGGTTCAGTCTGAGGCTGTGTCTCTCTGCTGTGTGAAAGCAAAAGGGACCATGTGTGGCTGCTGCAATAACTGACTCATTTGGGTACCATCAAATGCCTGTAATTAACTCAACATGCCTAGTGCCTGGAATAGTGGTGTAGGCGTTCAGACAACATGTTCCTCTGGAAAAAGTACACAATGAGACAGAACTTTGCACAGCCCTACTTACCATAGCTTGTACTTACTGGCTTACGGACCTCTAATAAGATGGGATTTGTTGTGAGTACTGTAGCTCCAAAGAGAGATATAAATAAGTGTAACCAGACACTAAAGTATCTGAGGGTTAGAGACTGAAAGTATCCAAGTTTGGGCCATTTCTCTACCTGACTGTGACTGTATGACATGGCTGAGAAGCAACATGAAACAGTGAAGACAGCCAAGTCAGACTCCATAGGAGCACATGCAACATATGGCTTCAAATGTCACCTTAAAGCTAGCCCTAAAAGTGGCTAAATCCAGGAGGAACATCTGAGGCAAAAAGACAACTCAGGACTGCCTGTGTGCAGGCACTACAGAAGCATCCTGTGCACTTTCTTGGAAGTAGAGAGGATCTGGTCATGTCTGGGTATCAACTGCAAGGAGAAACACTCTTCCACTGCTGCTTGCTCAGGAAAGTGGTTCTTTCAATCACTCATTCTCAGTGTTATCTCTGAGCTAAAGCATGTTAGAGAAAACAGGAAAGCTGTGGGTTACTGACCCATATCTGCACAAAACCTCAAATTAATCTTCCTCTCTTATGTTTTTCCATCCTCTATGATGACTGAAAATAAGAGAGAACAGTGACTAGATTATTCTGCTAATCTTTACCCTATTTATTAAATCATGACATTTCATCCCCCATTGAATTGCATAACTATGCTACTGAGAAGTCTAATATGATCCATTTTTCTTTCAAAATAATGAATAGAAGGCACGTTTATGACACATTTCAGAGGAAATTAGACAATGATATTTTTGTGCGCAGAAATGAGGTGCATTTTTATCTTGCCGTGCTTAATATTCATGCTAATTCATAATGCACTTTTTTACTGTTATCAGAGAAGCATATTCTTTAGGTGTAAATTTGATCTACTGCCTGCTAACTCAGGATTACATGAACATGGCTTTTGGCTCACTTGTCTTTGTGTTCTCTTGCATGCTACCATGCAGTGCAAGACAATACAAGCATAAAGATCTTCCTGACCTATTTTTCCCCCTATTTTTGTTTAAACTCACAGAAAATCTTGGTTTGATGTAAGCAGATGACACAGGGTTATTACTCCATTCTCTTCTATCACACATGGATCTGAAGTTGATTTTATCAACGTACTTCCAGCTTGCTTTATTCTTCATTTCATAATGTTTCATTCTACTGTACTTTTAATCACTCAAAATCTAATAAGAAAGCTACTCCAATACTTGAAATATAGCAGCTTGTAGCTCCCCTCCTCTTTATCAATATTACGCATGTCCAAAACTGTCAAAAGCTTTTTCTAGCTCAGCTTAGGAACATTTAAGTCATAAAACTCTCCTATCACATTGTTTTTAAAAACCTGTAAATACCGTGAGCTTCCTTTTAACTACGAACATCCAGATGAAGTATTTTCTTCAGGATTTTAAGGAACTACATACATAAGAGGTTAAATATGTGCAAATTTATTTTCAAAACCAGTTCTCGTTAATCACCTGGCCTGATTGTTTCCTGCTGGACAAGACTTACTACTTCAGAATAACAACAAAAAAGTTAAATTTAATCTCTCTAGATGATCACAGAATCACAGGATTTTAACGGTTAGAAGGGACTTTGAAAGGTCCCTGCCAGAGCAGGGCCACCTAGAGTAGGTCACACAGGAGCTCATCCAGGCAAGTTTTAAATGTTTACAGCAGAGGAGAGACCACAACCCATATGGGCAGCCCATTCCAGTGCTCTGTCACCCTCATAGTGAAGAAATTTGAAAATGATCCTACAATAGAGACCAACTATCGTGGGCCCCTTTACCTTCTAGTACTCTGTTCCATGGAACGTCCCATAGTAATTGCTAGAAAAGGCCAAAGTTGGCACAGCTAAAGATCCTGCTTGGTATTCTGATCCTAGCACATAAGATACTGAACTCCAATATTTCCTGGTTGATGTAGCCAAGGCTGTCCTCAACCTTCACCATTTCAAACAGACCCTCCTAGTTTGTGAGTGTAAGATCCAGTAGTGCTCCTCTCCTAGTTGGCAGATCCACCATTTGCATCAAGAAGTTGCCATCGATGCAACTGAAGGAACCAGGACCTACGATTTTGAGGCTGCTCTCAGTTGCCTGTAGAAGGGCTCATCAGCCTCCTCATCCTGATCAAATGGCCTGTTATAGACACTCACAGCAGTGTCAAACATGTTAGCTTGACCCTTAATTCTAACCCACAATGAAACACTTCCCATAAGTAGATGTTTTAGTAGTAGTAAATACCATAAGTGGTTGAGATAATGAAACATGAGACAAGTTGTAGACTATTGGACATGTGCTGCTTTTAGTATAATGATGACTTCCCAACAGAACACAAAAAAGGGGTTCTTTTTTTATTTTTCCTATGTGTGAATAATAATCCATTAATTTAACATGCAAAGATGGCATAACACAAAGTTTCTCACCTGCTGAAGAAATGATTACATTCAATGATTAAGCCTGTTGTGCATGTGTACTGCATGGAAGTGATATTTACAATGCGAGATTCTTCTTCAGGCAACAGATCTTTTCTGACTATTACCACCACCATTGACAAATGGATAAAAAATATAGAATGATATGTTTTGCTAAAGTGTCTCTCTGATACTCTCTCTTTGGTATAATTTTTGGACAGCAGTAGAAAACAAGTGTTGGACCTGGATTGTAAAAAAAAGTACTGCCAACTAATTAGCTCTCCTCAGTTTAGGCAGTGAATAGCATAGTTCATCTTGGTTTGTACAGTTAAACATAATATCCATTTTTCAGCTGGGGAAATCATGAAAACATGTGAAAGCTGTTTGAGTTTTCTAATGCTAATTCAGCAGATCTGTGTTTAAACCCACATATATGCACTGACTTTTTCAGTAACGCAGGACATTAACTCTGGTGTCAGAAACACGTGAAATTATTATACCAATTATCTGATGTTCACATGAGAAGAATAATACTGTATTTTAGTCTACCTATGTATTTTCAAAAATTATTAAAAATACGAATGACTATAATAATAATTTTTTAAAGGCAGCATGACATACGGACTTTCTGGTTGAAAATATAAGTTAAATTCTTATGCATAGCTTTGAAAATATTTTCTCATCAGCTCTGAATATTAACTATGAAAGTTATTGACTCTGCCCTTTTATTCAGGCAGATTTTAGTACACATCCATCTAGAAGTCCACTCAACAGAGTTAAAGCAAGAAGAAATTTAGTTTCTTTCTTCAGAGAGAAATAAGTATTTTGAAAAACAAAGTGGATATGTAGTGGTCTAAGAATCACAAGCAAAGTTCTCCAAATGATTTCTCAGCCTTTTTCCATTGTCTAAGTGGCAGATGACAAGTAGCAAATGTTGTGTCAATGGTAAGATCCTTGTTTTTCAGTCTAATGTACAGTTACTTATGACAAATCATTGTCATCTGAGTCTTACATTGTGCTGTACTACGCGCAAGCCTGGTTTTTAGAGTCAGCCTTTATCTTTACCATTTATTTTTGCAGTATTACTCAGGTACAATATGCTTCCAGTTAACAGAGGAAAAAAAAAAAAAAAAATTTTTCTTTCTTTTTTTTAGGTCATTGACTTTTTATGGTGGGAAAATTCACTATTGTAAGACTTTGCCAGTAAATCAGATCAACAGATTTTGTAAAGCCAAATGCTTGGAAACATGGTCAGCTGATTAAAGCACTGGACTGTGACTCAGGAGATCTGGATTCAGTTCCTGGCACTTACTACATCACCTTAGGCAAATAATTTTACTGCTTATACCCTTGAAATTTGAAATGTGGAAGAAGAATTTTAGCAACATTTATTTTACCCTCTCCCTCCACCACGGGCCACTACTGCATATTACTAGTTGTACACTGCTGAGAAAATGGGTGTTCTGTTCAGTAAGAAGCTCTCTGGCATCAGCTGATATAGGGGTACATCAAGAAGAGTGTGGCCAGCAGGGTGAGGGAAGTTCTCTTCCTCCTCTACTCTGCCCTGGTGAGTCCTGTGTCCAGATTTGGGCTCCCCAGCTCAAGAGGGACAGGGAACTTCTGGAAAGAGTCCAGTGTGGAGCCACTAAGATGGTCAGGTGACTAGAGTCTTTTCTTATGAGAAAAGATTGAGGGAACTGGAGCTTTTTAGTCCAGAGAAGGGGAGACTGCAGGGAGTATCTCATTAATATTTACAAATATCTAAATAGTGGATGTCAGTAGACTGGGGCATCACTTTTTTCCATGTTGTATCTAGTGACAGAGCTAGGGGTGATGGGATGAAGCTGGAACACAAAAAGTTCCATTTAAGCATAAGAAAAAACTATTTCAATGTGAGAGTGAGGGAGCCCTGGCACAGGCTGCCCAGGGAAGGTGTGGAGTTTTCTTCTCTGGAGGCTTTCAAAACCCACATGGACATGTTCTGTGCAACCTGATCTAGGTGGACCCGCTTGAGCAGGGGGTTTGGACTAGATGATCTCTAAAGGTCTCTTCCAAGCCCTACCATTCTGTGATTCTGTGATTCTGTGAAATTCTGTTTTGCTGTCTTAAAGATGCTCTGAGGTGGCCTTACAAATAAAAAAAATTTGAAGATATAACCCAAAGTTGTCCGTCAGAAAATAAACCATGTGTCCTTCCTTATTCCCATCGTGCTTCTCTGACAATGAAAAGCAGACGTGTTTTCAGTAGAGCCAGTAATGAAACTGTGGCTAGCTGCTTTTGCTGATAAAGACTACCGCTGCAAAAGCACCTGTGACGCCAACCTTCAGGGTGGATGCCATGCAAACCCCAGCTGAGCAGGCCTACCCTGCTCCTGTGGTGCTCTGCTTTGGACTGAGATCCAGAGCAGCAATGTTTCCTATGAAGGCTGTGCATGCTTCAGCAGCCATTTGTAGACACGTTGCTTTCCCAGTTGTCAGTAACAAGAAGGGATCACTTTGCAATCTCTAATCTCCCAAATATTTTTAATGGGAATGTATCCAGACTTTTTCATTAATGTAAGTAGCAGCTAACTAAACTGGCTAATAAGTTGTCTCTGTTTTTCACTCATTTTCCATCAACATAAATAATCAACATGCCAGAGAATGCAAAATACTGTACAAGCCCTTGAGAGGAGAAGCATTTCTAATCATTGTGATTGTTCATCTGCTGATAAGAAACTGTCTTAAAATTAATATAATGATAGTTTATGATTCTGAATCTTTTAATAGCATGCGGAAGGCACATCCAATACAGAGTGGAAAAGGGCATTGTCGGATATGCTCTGAATCACAAATTTACTGATGTGAAAATTCGGGGTGATCAAGGCACAGTGAAGGACAGTTAAATATCCTACTTAGAACACAGAAATGAACAGGGGTCAAAATTGAAAATGTCTATGAACAGGTGACAGTAATAAAGAAGAATAGCTTGGTGAAAAATGTTTGGCCACTGTATCCTTTTGAGTTCATCAAGAACTTTATAAATCTGAATGAATAAAGGCAAACTAGGTCATAATAAGATTAATATTATAATTTGCATTTTACATATGAAATAGATGACACAAAGAAATTAAAGCCAACATTACCAAAAGACACCTGCTTTAAAAAGTCATTCTGATGTTCAAAAAACTGTCTATCCACCACTGAGAAGTCAAGTTTCCCACACCTCCGGAAGAAGAAATAATTTTAGAAGTCTTAACTCTAAAAAAACATAATTACCTATAAGTATGCAGCAAGCCTATGCAAAATTGATAGTAGAAGCCATAATGATTTCACCATATTTAGACTTCTTGAGGTCAGTTTGTCTATGTCAGTCACCCTGGACATCTTTTAGAGTTAAGGAATTTTCATTTATGCTGCCAATAGTGTCAAAGGTATGATTCATCACATCTTACAGTGGCTATTTTAGACAAGTCAGATGAATTACATATTTATCTGCATTAATTATAAAAAGAAACTGGCATGAATAGAGCATCCATAGGTACTGCAGTCCCAGCTCTGGAGCTCTGAAAATGCTCAGTGTCAATGGGTTGCTTTTATAACATCCTTAGATAAAAAGCCATTAGCAGGGAAAGCCTAGGCACATAGAGATGTTTCTGTTTTCTAAAATATATTCTGATAATAAATTTCTTATACTTATTGGCTGATATCACAAGGATTTGCTAAAATTTTTAGAGAAATATACATGCTTCCATGAAGTATGTATATTTATATGACCATTCATGACAGCCAATTACTATTGGAATTCTCAAGATTATACAGCTGAGAATCTGACCTGTGGTTTATTTGCTAAAATTTCTTTTTTTGACAGAGAAAACATGAATGTAACATGATCACTGTTTGTGGAATCCTTTTCCCTCATAAGCGTTGAAAATACTACTGTATGTAAAAGGCCATATAGAAATTAATTTCACAACTCAGAGGCAGAACAAGCCTCAATAACCTAGGTTATCTTTTTAATTATGATGAATTATCCTGTCAGTTGAGACAAAAGACATTAATAAAATTACATTTTTGGAAGTGTTCACAGAAAAGTTCATCTGTTGTTCCAAATTTTCTTCTACTGGAAGTATTTGTTCCTGGTACAGGGATATACCCCTGCTTTTCACCTGTGGGGCTTAATGTGCATCTAGGATACTTTCAAAGCTCTACAGTCTCTAAATATGGTTAAAAAATCCTCTAAACCAAGTAAATTTTGTTTTCATAGTTTTACAAGGAAAAATAAATGAAATAAATGTAAGAATGACTTTGTCCAAGGGTTCAAGGAAGGTTTCTCATGAAGCAGAGGGTCTCAAATTCCATTCCAGCATTCTGATAAGGACACCACCTTGATGCTGTTTTATCCTAGCAATCACAAGAATAATGTATATTTGTTTGGCTACATAGTTAACAAATCTGTTTTTATAGGAGTCAGCACTAATGATACAAGATGAGAGCAACTGTCTTAAATCATAGGAGTGACATTCAGGAAATAATTGCATTTGAAATTCTCTCTAGAGAGATGGAACACTTCTAAGACTTGATCATTCATAAGTTGTATCTTCATGATTTTCTGAAGGTAGACTCATTTCTTCCTGGCCATACCTTGTGTCATTCAGATTTCAGACTGCTTGGATCTGTATAACTAAATCATAAGGACAACGACCCATAAGGTCAGATGTGCAACTGACTTACCACGTAAGGTGGAAAAAGGGCCTGGTTGCTTGGGAAGAGTATAGGAACTTTGCCAGAGTATGCAGGGGTGAATTCAGAAAGGCCAAAGCCCTTTTGGAATTTAACCTGGCAAAGGAAGTAAAGCAAAACAAGAAATGATTTTTCAAGTACATCAGCACCAAAACAAAGATTAGGGAGAATGTGAACCTCCTGATGAGCAAGGAGGGTGTCCTGGTGATGGAGGTTGCAGAGCAAGCAAATCTACTTAATGCTTTTATTGTGTCAGTCTTCACTGCTGTGACCCGCCCTCAGGAAACAGCCTCCAGTCCCTGGAGGCTAGTAAGATAGTATGGAGAACGGAAGACTTTCCCTTTAGTGGACAAGATTGGAGTTGAGACCTGATGGACAAACTTAACACTCAAAAATCTATGGGACCTGGTGGGATGCACACATGAGTTCTGAGGGAGCTCATTGATGTTCTTGTGAAGCCATTCTCTATTATTTTTGAATGATTATGATGACAGGTGAGGTTCTTGAGGACTTGAGAAAGGCCACCGTCACTCTAGTCTTCCAAAAAGGCAAGAAGGACAACTCAGGAAACTAAAGGCCAGTCAGTCTCTCACCTCTATGCCTGGAAAATTGATGGAATAGCTCATTCTGGAAGCCCTCTCAAAACACACGAAGAAAAAGATAGTTATCAGAGGGAGTTAACACAAGATTCACCAAGGGAAAATCCTGCTTGACTAACCTGAGAACCTTCTATAATGACATAGCTGGCTGGTTAGATGAGGGGAGAGCAGTCGATGCCATCTACCTTGACTTCAGCAAGGCTTTTGACACTGTCTCCTGTTACGTCCTCATCAGAAAACTGATGCAGGGAGTGGCATTCTCCTCCCCCTCTACTCTGCTCCAATGAGACCTCATCTGGTGTACTGTGTCCAATTTTGGGCTCCCTAGCTCAAGAAGGACAGGGAACTTCTAGATACCAGTGCAGAGGAAGTATATATACTTACTATTCATGCTAAAGCTTGCAGGATAGAGAGAAGCCAGTCAGCTCAGTGCTGTCAAGGCTTCAGCATTTCTACATATATCCACTTTGGAAAATACAGACAGAAATGTCAGCTGAGAAATGTTTTTGAGAACATGAACCTATGTATATCTAAATGTTTATTGTGACACATACAGAACATCCAATTTTTCAGTTCAGATTACATTTAAAAAGTATTATGTTCAAATCTTGCAGGATAATAAGCATTAAATTTTATCATCTGGACGATCAACAATTGTAAAAAGCAGTAAACTAGAGCAGTGGCAAAACCCAGGCTGGGATATATACATGTGTATGTTTGTATAAGTGTTTATATCACAGTGTTTTCTGTGGTGACATATACACTGGGGTAAAGTATCACAGCAGATGGGCAGAATCCAAGGCTGTTCTTTGTTCTCAGCATTGGCAAGTGTTTGTGTATGTTTGGTAGCCAGAGACTGAGAGAATGACCTTGTCATGCCTCTGCTGCTAATGCTTTACTCTTCTCAGCAATTAAACATATTAGCTATTGATTTTTGTATTGCTGATTCTGGAAGCAGAGCAAAGGTGGCAAAGAATAGGAGAACAGGAAGGTGTTATTTATTCACAGCAAGTCTTCAAGTGAGCTTAATGAAGCAAGTCAGATTAACAGATTTGCAGTTCTCAGATAAGTAAGTATGGTTCTGGCATATTTGCAGAGTGATTCCAAACAATTTTATTCTTTGTTGTTGGTCATGCAAGCAAGAGCATCTAAAGTAGACATGACCTGGTAAACAGTTAAAAATATTCCTTGCTGAAAAAAACAGTTAGAATTTGTGACTTCTTGGATAATCCAAAATCAGATAAAAAAAAAAAAACAACAAAAGCTTCTGTACTAACATCCCTTGCAGGCTTTAGTCTTAGTTCAATAACTCAGATTTTATACTAGATTCTCCAGTGAATTCAGAAGAGTAAGTTCCTATTTGAGATGGCAGTATGTAGCTTTAGAAACGCTCCAGTTTTTATCTGGTTTGATCAAAGATTAATTTTCCCCTCAAGCTACTCCAAGGAGCTGGTCAAAAGGTCATCTAAATCAATTGAAGGATATGAGTGTAATTCAAAAAGCTTTGCATCAGTCCCTAAAAAGCAGAAGAGTTGAAAGTATTTGTAAGTAATATTTCAGTCAATAAAATATGTCTATATTGTTTTTGTGAAGCAGTCCAGGAATTTTTGACACTCAAATAGAAGGTGCAGTGGGGAAGAATCTGTAACTTTATGAGTAACATGCTCTCTCTGGAAAGAAATAATTCTGAATTCCCTATCACTAGAAGAATTGTCCAGAAAATAAATGTATGTTTGAAAAGAGAAGGGAAGTTTCTTCTTTTGGTTTTACTTGAAATATGAGAGTGTTATAAAATCGCCTGCTGGACTATTCCAGTGATGAGTTTCTTTAAAATGAATACCACAGGGACTAAGACATAGAAACTTTAGGTGTTTTGAGAAGACTATTTATGTATGTACTGATGCACTTAAAATTCTGAAATTAAGTTTATATAATTTTGAAAAAAAATTCCTATTATTCTGACTTGTCTTTTTTTTATTCCGAGAGAAACACTTGCAGATATCAGATGAATAATTTTAACATCACAGTTTAACTACTTCATTTGGTCTTCATGGAAATGTGTTACAGTGAAATGTTGTCCCTGCACACAGGAAAACAGTGATGTGGGTTGATGCTATAATTTTTTTTTTTACATTTTTTACATTCAACAACAGTGATTTACTTAGAAACTTGTGTATCCTCATCTACAAGCCTTTCTGGTATATTAATTGCTTTTATCTCTTGGTCTAGGACAGTGTTAATGATTAATTGGTACCTGCGGCAAGTTGGGCTTCTTATCAAGAACTTGCTTGGCACCAACAATAATTAGCTTCAAAAATTATCACCAGACTCCAAAACATATGTCGTTTCTTTTACAGAAAAACCCTTGTAAGTCTTGACTACAAGCCTAATTAAAGATATTAGAATATCAATTTTAGTTCGTACTGAGGATCTAAAGGCTGGGTCATGTCTAGAACGTAGCTTAGTGTTTTTCAAAAAGTGTGGTTAAAACTGGAATTAGGAATTTTTTGTTACATATGGCGGTAAAGCAGATAGATATGAAGAAACATAGTCCTTTCTAAAAACCAGATGGATGAACCAGCCAATGTAAATCTCTCTACAGACTTTAATGGTTGCTGGTTTGGACTTTGCTACAGTGGTAAATAAGATATTTATACACTACAAGTAGAAAAAAATATTTGAATGTTACAACTATATTTGTGTTGGAAATTAACTGTAAGTACTGGAGAGAAAATCTTAGGACAGGCAATGAAAATGTTTCCATACGCAGTGGTAGTCAGAAATTAACTCTTATATAATGTAACATGATAAAAACAAATATAAAAGTTTTAAGGGGACACTAAATAAAAGAATTGCAATTTTTTTGCCTGAGTGTGTCTCTATCCATCTGATCTCCAAAAATGTATCAGAAATAGAATTGAATCGAAGACAAGAAAAAAACTAAAGCTATAGAGAAGAATTTACATTAAAGGAAAGAAAAACAATCTGGGGATTGTTCAAATATAGTGAAAGTAATGGATTAAAAATTTATAGGAAATAATGAATAAACTATAGACAGTAAAGCAGATGTTCTGCTATAATTTGTTCCATAATAAAAGAAGGGGGAATAACCAATCAAAATTTGAAGTGGCATATTGCTCATTGTTCAGCAAAGTAATTTCAACACAACATCCAATTAGCTTGCAAATCTAATCATTTCAAGATGTCCTTCCTATAAAAAATTTTAAAAGATAAACGTAACTCTCAGCATAGATATATGTAAAAATTGAGCAAATCTATGCAAGACAATATAAATCACTGTACTTTAGGATATAAATGTTTATGAACAGGTCTCATGGTTATTATCCTTAGAGCAAGGTCTATTATACCTTGCTCTAAGCTACCTGATGCTGATCATTTTCTAAAGAAGGATAGAAAATTAGACAAGCTGCTGGCTAGTTGTATATCAAAAATCTAAGAATCTTTCTTGTATTTCTATTTGTAATTCTGACCTCACAAAGACAGAAGTCCCTCAAGTTGATGTTCAACAAGTTCTCGTTCAACAAAATGATAGCTGAAATAGTAACTCTTCTAATTTATAGGGCAGATATATTCTAGTAACATATGATGCTAGAGACGGAGCCAGCAGTGACATCTAATCATTGCAAGAAAGCTCAGTCTAACTTTGCTGCCAACAATTTCAGCTAGATAACAGACACACACTGACTTGATAGCAAGTGTGTAAAAGGGTATAAACGGCTTTTTGTGCCTTCTGCCTGTATTACTTAGATTAGCTAATTTTAGGAATTCAAGAAAGATGGTGTCATACAAATTTAGTTCCTCTAAGTACTGAGTACTCTTGAAAGATGTCACATTGGTAGCTTTCAATTTTAAATTTTCCAATTAATTACAAGACTGATAGATATGTGAAGATGGCCAGGTGTCTGTCAAAGATTTATAATGCACAGGATGAAGGCTAAGCAAATAGCACAGTAAATTGTCTTCTATTGTTGTGTTTTCATTCCAAAAGAATGATTATCTGTAGTCCTTTCCTTTCCTTTCCTTTCCTCAAACATTATTGCTCATGAGATAAAGCCAAAAGAACTATATGCATTTTTACATCTTTACTGATTGGAGAGCTAATGAACCAGAAACTGCTCAAAGAAGTGATGAGCAAAATTGCAGTGATGAGGGGAACAATGAGGAGATGCTGTTTCTATGAAGTCCTTGTTTTTCTTAGCTATGTTTCTGTTTTTATACATGCTTTGAAATTAACCTTTTGTCAAACCTCTGGAAAGCAGTGTGGTTTAGAAACCTGCCATTCATGTTATTCTAGTGTAATATAGGTAATAGCAAAGAAAACTTCATAGACTAGCAATATCCAAGTGTTTCATTCTTAATATAGAAGGAAGACCAACATATTAGCACAGATTCCATTCTATTAATTCTCTGGTCTCCTTTTCGACATTTTCAAGTGAAGAGAACCTAACAGCATTACTATGTGTCATGTACATATTTGGCTACTCAAAAGTGTATTGATTCCATCAAATCTGCCAGAAAAACAATTCTCATATGATAAACTCTTTCGTGCTACACAATGTATGGAAAATATGAAGCAAAATCTTGATTAAGGTACTGTGTGTGTGTGTTTACAAAAGGGTAAAATTCAAATGGTTTACAGAAATATTCTTAAGAAAACAAAGTCAAATAGCTATCTGAAAATTATATGAAGTCTGTCACAGAACTTCTGGAGCACAGATTTTTTTCATATACCGAGAATGGCTTAGAAATGTCAAACAAAAGAAGCACGTGTAGGAAATAGAGAAGTCAATCCAGAAGGTACAAAGCTCACAGCTTCAGCTATGTCACGTTTCCAGATGGCCTCACTGCTTGGGGTGGACAGGAACAAAAGTAACTCTTTAATAACCCTCTGCTGGACCATAGCCCTGACTGTGTCTGGTACCCACCTGACAGTCAGGTGTCTGAAAAAGCTTTGTTCTTGCTTCTCTTACCATTTAGCATTCACACTCCCATATACCTCTTTGTTCTCTCCTTGCTATTGAAAAGCCTATACGCACTCAAACAATGTGGAAAGTGAAGCAACATGTTATGGCAACAAATGTATTATGGTACGAAATTTTTAATATAAAAGACCAAAGAATTAGAAGCCATTCACTTCTTTAAGGACTTCACACGATTCCTATTATAACGAAAGAGCAATTTTCGCATCACTTCCTTCATAGACTAGGGTAAGCAGTGTGCTTAATCTGGCAGAACTTCACAAAAACAAGATAAGCTTTCTTCAAGCAGTTTCTCAGCTGAAGGAATAACATGCAGACTATAACAACAAAACAGAATTTAGTACTCCCTGGAGAGAGTGAAGAATACATTCCAAGTATTTTGTTTTGCTGTGTATATTTTATGACTACCAAGTTTCAAATGACAGATGTAAAAATAAATATTATTTTGCTATGAACCATATAGGACCTAACTTACACAAGAATTCCTAAGGAATTGTCTTTATTTAATATGCCACATGACGATATCTCACTTGCTTTATGTCTTGACAGTTTCTTTCATGTCAGAAAAAACTATTATTATTTCAGTTAGTTGTTTCAGCTTTTGCATTGAATGATTTCTAGAATGTAGCACTCTGGAAAAAAACAGAACGATTGCATATTTTTTAACAGATATCTAAGTCAGAATTGAAAATTATATTCTGAATTATGAGTAATGAGAATAATCAGAGGCAAACTAGATGGTGAGAAATAAATATATACCAGTTCAGCATAAAATAAACCCTTAAACCCAGGTTCAAACAAACAAACAAATAAACAATAAACATCAAAGCCTTCTAAGAGTATAGTGCTTGAGAAAAAAAAAAAGCTTAAGACAAAGACAAAATTGTACATTTACCATTTCTGCTTTTACTTTTAAACAAAGTGCTTGAATGCTACAATATTATTTTTGGCAGTTTTTAACTATTAACAATTAGTTTCTAGTTTCCATTTCTACATGTGACAAAGTGACAGAGTCACTTTATGAAACGCAGTCAAGTGTATTGAGATAGTTTTTATATCTTTTTTACTTAATAAACTTTTCATTATCTGAAATCTTAATTTTCTGTTTCTATTTCTAAATCAAGGGTTGACTTAAAACCAGGAAAATACTCTCTGTAAAATATTCTGTAAGAGAAAACCACTGCAGTCAATATAATTGCATGTATGTGTGATGAAAAATTATACTGGACATTAGCTGAGCATGTCTGTACACCTATGGACAAGTTCGAGTAGGTTTTACTGGGAACAATCTTTTATCATTTGTCTTATCTTTAATTTTGAGTGGACAATATTTTTCCAGGGAAGACCAAGAATTTATGTTGAACCAGATCCAGATCCGTGTAACAGGACTGGATTCAGTGGCACCATACATAGGATGGATGATCCAATGTATTCTGAAATAGATGCCAAACTCTCAGCCTTCAATTATTATTGTTACTAATAAATAGGGAAATACTTACTCTATTTATTGAACTCTCTAAAACCTTAACAGCAGTTGCAGAAAAAGAAAGATTTATCTACCAATAAAACCCCAAAGATTACATTTACCAAATTCCCATTCTTTATTGTAATGAAATTTGTCTTTCAGCTTTTAAAATGCATTTATAGAGCCAGAAATGTATTCTGGTCCACCGTCTTTGAGATGAATAACCACATTATTACTTGACTGTCAAATCTAAGTAGGGTTGTTAATAATACACAGACAGCTACTAAAAATTCAAAACATGGGAGGTTTTCTTTGGAGAA
Source organism: Urocolius indicus (assembly GCA_013401255.1). Lineage (NCBI taxonomy): Eukaryota > Metazoa > Chordata > Aves > Coliiformes > Coliidae > Urocolius > Urocolius indicus. The sequence continues at coordinate 138,973 of WBNH01005750.1, forward strand.
AATTGCAGTTTTAACCTCTGATTTCCCTTCTGAATCAATTACTTAGTTTCACATACACCTTGCAATGCCTGATCTCTAACCAGAAGTGAAAATGGTTCAAAGACGTCAATGGTTTTTGGACAAACCTTTGGAAACATACTGTTAAGATTCAAGATTCTGCAGTCTCTAATTTACAGAATACCCATTCTCTGCACATTAACAAAAAACATAGTAGAAGATTGACTTGATTGAAATATAGTATTTAAAATTGTTTTCTAATCTTCCACTTCAATCATTGTTTTCTCAGAAAACTAAATATCTAAGCCCAAATTATTTTCTGATATCAGTTTTTATGCAGTTTTACTGCATTTCATTAAATGAGCAAAAAGAATGATGTTTCACACTTATGACAGGGGAGAGCCATCTAACCTCTAAGGTAACTATATAGATTTTATTCCTAGGATGAACTGTGTGTTAAAACATTCAGCATGTCTTACTGCAAATTCTAACTGTTCAAAACGGAATCATTCAAGAATGGTTTTCTACTATTTTTATTAAAAAAAAGTTACATACTTAACCTAAATCTCTATCTGAATGTTGCTGTGGAGAATCCAGAGAAGTGTATATTGGAAGATCCTTAGGAATCTCACCACAGAAATGAGATGTGAAATAACAGTAGAAACACTGCAAATAATACTATGTAGAATAGGTAAAGTTTGCAGCAGTGTGTAAAAAAGTTTCAGGGTTTGCAGAAGGGATTAAAAAGAGATTACTTTAAAAGCTTGAGTTAAAAATATTTCAGTTGCATTTTTTCTGACAGGAAAATGGAAATGTTTACATAAAATACCATTTTTTTTCCAGTGAGATAACAAGAACATTACTAGTAGGCTACCTTTTCATCTTTATTCAGCAACATAGTAATCCTAACCCGCACTCACCTTAATTTAATTTAACATCATGTGCCAAATCAATAAAACATAGATTTCACATTTGAGGTGTTTCATCACTATATTTAGAAAAAAGAAGTCCCAAGAGTTCCTGATCATTATTAAAAATTGCTCTGATACAGTCCTCATGTGTCTGTGTCCTCACCTATGCATTTGCCAACTCGAAAAACCGAATCACACTGCACTGCCAACTCTCCTTTCAAGAAAATCAACAGATAATTTAGTAATCTGTTCACGTGGTGCAAATAACGTGGCATTCTGGGAGCCTATCAGTACAATGGAAAAAAATCCATACTTTGTGGGGATGTGAACACCTTAAGTAAATTCAAATTCTGTGGTCTTCTAATGCCATCATAGGAAGCAGCAGTGGCAACATGCAAATATTTTTAAGATTACAGAGCTGGCTTTGAGGTTGGATTATTATTTTTGACAGCTCTTTCCTTTCAGATATTACACTTGGTAAAGCCCAGTGTTCATCTGTATGACATGCTGCTTTTCAAACAAAAGCTTCTGCCTTCTGTGGTATCATATGTTTCCAAGAAAACTGCTGTTTGCAAAGTATACAGCTTTCTCCCCCCACACTATCAGCTCCTCACATTACAGTCAGATTTCCTTAAAATGTATAATGTTATTTATTTTTTCCATAAGTGTCTTGCATAGCACCTTTAAGAAAAAAAAAAAGTCACTGTTGTGATTCCAGTTATGCATTATCAGTTGAATGGTTGTATTTTTGATTATTTAATGTAATATATATCTAATAAGGAAACATCTACATGAACTGCAACATTATGGAAATTTCAGATGAACTTCAAAGTAATCTCTTTGGTTAGTCAGAGATGAGAATCTGGCTCATAGTTACAAGTGAACAGAGTTACAAACACAGTACCATAGAGTGCAATTGCTTTGTCAGTTGGCTCTAGAGAAAAAAAAAGAAACCTCCAAGATATCCAGCTTTTGGAGTATCTTTTCAGTTAGTCATGTAAATAAATAATTTCTCATACTTGTATGCCTGAAGATCTATGCTTACATACATATAATTGTGCTTCATGTGTGTGTTCGTTTCTTCTTAAAGCATGACAAGAAGAAATATATTTTAACCTGCAAGGAGTGCAGGTTAAATATGGGAAGGAGTGTTAAAACATCAAGGGTCATTGAAAAAAATGTAGTGTAAGAGTATCTTAACCTTATGTAAGATTAATTTGAATAAACGTAATTTTCTACAACCATGATGTTGTGATGACTCATCATTCTCCCATAATTAATTTACAGTAATAAAATCAAGATAAGACTAGATTTATGAGGAACAGAAATATATCTCCTTCTTAGAAGAAGAGCACTTATAGAGTATGTTACAAACATAAGCAAAATGTGTCATGCCCTCAGAAAAAAAATTTACTTGAAAGTATAAAATGGTGGTAAAGGCAGCAGAGGATTAGGCATATTGCTTATAGAGTATAAAAGAATGGAAGTTAATTGTAAAAGAACAAAAATACAGCACCACAAATAACGTACTGTAAGTATGGTGGAAAAAAAGAGAATAACCTTGAATCAGTCTTGCAATAGCATTGCCAAAGGTCTATCAACACCTTCTTATTGGAGTCGTAGCTGTAGCTCTCCAGAGATTTAAGCCCCTCTAAAATTGTGAGATCTCTGAAATCACCAATAAGATCCACACCGGTGAGGGAGAATGAAACTTGTACCACTGGGCAGCTAATTCACCAGACACTTTCAAAGTGCTCAAGGCAGAAAACCTAAACAAGTTGATGAAAACAGATGCTGTACAAAAGATTGCTATATTAAAGTATCCTAAAATCAACATGTGATTCCTTTTGTCAGGAGACCACAGAGAGGACCAGAGATTCCAGATGAGAACTGGAGGTGAAGAGGTGACTAGACGATTTGTTTAAGCACAGATAGAGCTCAAGCTTGCTTGCTTTCTTTTGTTCTTGATATAAATATACTGTTTAGGAAAGATACTGGAGAAAACACCAGAAACTACATCATTTCTTATTCCTAAAGAAGAGCTAAAGTCTATTTAATTCTGGTTGTTTCCACAGGTAACAGTCTGCATGTAAAAAAATCAATGAAATAACTGGAAAAAAAAGAACTGATGAAATACACTTCAAAAGCTCATTATAATCTGGTTAATATTTCCTTATAAATATATATATGTTTAACAAAGTTTTTATACTGAGAGCAAAATTATTTATAGCTGAAATACGTGTTAGAACTTTTCTAATTAATGGAGATAAACCTTTCTAGGGCTCAGCTTATATCATCTTCAAAGAAAAAACTAAATCATCTCAACCAAACCCTATCCATGCTTGTTTTTTCCCATTAGCTGTAAAGATTTTGATAATGACCAACTTGGATGTAAATGCCTGTATGATGGATGTCTAAAGGTAGGCAAGACATCATCTCATCCATCAGAACAGTTCATAAAAATTCCCTTTTGTCATTATCAGAATAAGCATTGCTTGTCAGAACTTACATCTGCTCTGGCAAAAAAAAGAAGGTGCACTAGCATAAGAAAGTCTTATTTTATGGTTTTACTATATACACTAAGGACAAAATAAGAGGAATTAATATTTTCAATAAATTTGCATTTGAAACAGAACATTTTGAGCACAGTGCCACTTGTTAATAATGCTTCTTAAATGTTCCGTTGTCACTGTATTTAGTCCATCAGGCTCAACACAGTCTGAATTAGATGAATAATTTTAGTCTTCTTCTGAGGATTGATCAACAGTGAAACTGTCTTCTCTGGCCTTTCTGGGCAAAATTTTCAGATTTTGCATTCTGTATGGTGAGTGATATTTTGATTATCTTAGAAAAAATTATGTTAAACCACTAAACAACCATATAGAAAAATCCTTAGGCTGCTTAGAATCCAGGTATGGTTCGGAATTCCTCTTCACCTAACTGTCCTTCCCATGTTGACATTACCATGGGCTTCAGTAAGAAATCTAGACATATCTTTGGCAAGGAAGATGGAAAAATTTTTGATAATTAGAATAGATAATTCTATCTATTAGCATGCAGAAGGGTATAAAAGCTTTTGCCGTCCCTTGGTGAAATGTTTCAAGGAAAAGCTAATTAATTTAGTTGTGCTTCTTAAAGAAATGAGACTTGTGTGATTGTACAGTCTGTTCATCTGTCTGTCTATTATTCTCACCTCTGGAGTTTGTTGTCCAATCAGAATCAAGTCTGACAGAGGTATATTCTTGAAGATTAGGAGCTCCCACTCATTTTATATAAATGATTTCCTGGCTGTAGCAATGGCCTTAATTAGCATTCCCAAGAAGGAAAAAACATTACAATCTGGTGTGTAACTTGTTTCATAAAGAAACTTAATTGTTTCAGGAAGAGATAAAGAGCTAGCTGGGCAGCACACACATGTGTTTGGACAGTCAGCACTCACGCAGCTGTAAATCTCTTGAGGTATATTCTGCCACTCAGTCAAATATGTGGAAGATGCAGTAGGAGTAAAGGTATCAAGGAGTATGTGGGAAAGATCTGTAAGTACTGCAGAGAGGGTTAAGGAAAGGTAAAAACAAATCTTCATGAGTTTTGTTGCCCATGAAAAGACCATGGATGTTTTCATCTATGTGTGATTTCACTACTGAAGCTTTGCCCCTTTTTAGGAATGCCACAGGTCTTATATACTTTGTTTATTTTTCACATCCTTTGCATTCTTGTTCTTCTTAATTAAACTACATCTACTCTTGTCTGTGAGTGAGGATCTGGAAGCTTATTTGTGACAAAAAGGAGGAAGTATGTATTTGCATTATCATGAAAACACTATAGAGAAGCATATGCAGAATCCAGCTGACACAACACTTCCTCACAGAGGGCAAGGCACTTGAATACTTTAAGTGCTTAAAATGCATGAAGTGAATACATAAGATATTTGAAAAGAGATTATATTTTATCACCATGCACGTGGTGAAGGTTGCTTCAGACAGAGATGCTTAAAGAAGAAAAGGTTTGAAGACCAGTGTTTCATCTTTTTTAATAAGCTGTTTTAGACAAAACTGATATTCACAGGGTAAAGGGGAGGAATTTCTGCATTGCTAAGAAATGATACATAGTCCTGGATATTATATAGGAAGGCACGCTTGTCAAGCTGTCATAGAAGAAGCACCAGACTATGCACGCAGACAGTTAGCCTTCATGTAAGCTGCTTAACTACCTTCTAGCACTGCTGTACATTTGAGATTATTGGTAGGCACAGAAAACTTAAAGGGAAGATTTACCAATGAACCAAAATGTTGAACGAATTATCACATAAACAAAATGATGTTTTCTGAAGCTCCAAATTCCTGGAAAGCCTATACTAATGCCAGGGAGAAAAAGAATCAAAGCCAAGAAAATAATTGCACTCTTTCATAAGTAATTTCTCAATCAACAGAACATTTAACTTTTATATGTGTTAAGCTATAAATGAAAACAGTTTTTCAATGGAGGAAAACAGTAACAGAGATAAAAAAAAAAAAAAAAGAGAAAAAGAAGTCTTTTTCTGCAAGACCAAAAGTTTGGCCGAGAAAATGTCAGTAACCCAGCTGAAATAATTCAGAGCTACATCTTGCCAAAAACTTGGCTTGACAACCTGTGTCTTTTTAGGTGAGTCTGACATTAGTCTTTAAGTTTCTGCTTGCCTCTGAAATCACCTTAAAAGCTTGAAGCCAGATACGTGAATATGTGTAGGAAAATAACTTGAAATGTCTTCCTTGAATCCAACTTAAGCTTCCACCAGTGGAGTTACTGAGCACTTGCTTGTTGGTGTGGAATTATCTTTTCCAAGGCTATACTGAACATCCTTTCTTCTTCACAAATCCTGTTTCTTCACTGATTGTGTTGGTGTGCTTTCTTTACAACAAGAGCTGCACACTGAAGGGGTTGGATATACTAGCATATTCAGCTAGGAAAAAAGGAATCAAGTCCTTCTTTTGGGCAGATCTTAACACAAAAAAAATCATTCTTTAGGCAGTTGTGGTATTTGGTTTTATAATTTCCTGATGTCATTCCATATATAAAGAAAATGAAATATTTAACAATTCTCTGAGGCATGATGTTCAGAAAGTTTGATGAAGAGGTGAGGTTGTTGTTTTCTATTCAATAGAAAGTAGTGAAAATGGTCTTCCATTTCATCCTTGATGCTACAACCTTTGAAAAAAGGCAATGAACAGTATTGGAGGAGAAAGAAGAGACCAGACATGGCTAAATGACTCAGGAGAGAGACAGTGAAGAAAGCCCTGAGATAGCACTGACACTATCTGCAGCATCCACATAGCATACTGCATCACTGTCTAGAGAGAGTAGATGGAGATAACAAGCCTGAGGAGATACTGCATATGTAAGCAGTCCAAAGTGCACAGCGATGTTATCCTACCAGCGGTGTATCAAATATGTTTTATTGTTCCATTCTACTGTTGATCCAGAGCATGTCATAACATATGTTAAGGGCTGACATTGTATTCTTTAGTCTCTAGCTGCTTGTCCTATTTTTCATACAAAATTACTTGTGCTGCAATATTTAATGCAGTGATAAATGCAATTTAATCAAAGTTAATCAGTCAGTATTGGGATTTGTGCTGATCCAGCTCTACCAGTTCTGGTTCCAGAGCATTCCTGTCAGCAGCATTTCATCCCTTGTTGTGGCAATGCCTCAGGCATCTGAACGCTGAGGAAGCTTTATGAGGAGTACCTTCCTCTAGGTTTGTCCTCCGACACCTAGACAGATTTTTTTGAGAGACAAATTGCTAACCAGAATGCTAGTTAGATTTATGATGATCCTTCACATTAAGTGACATTTTAAGACCTTTAAAGTTTTGAGATTGTGTAGGTGGCTTAAGTATTTTGTTAGAAGCTGTGATGTATAAGAAGTGTCAAGTTACCTTTATCAATTATGTCTTCTATGTATCTGTGTTGAAAATCTGTAAAGTAAAAGCAGTGGCCAAGCAATAGATATTCACCTTTATTTTTCTTTAAAATGTTTGCATTATTGGGCTTTCAGCCATAGTATAAGCACAAATATAATTTAGAAGAGCAGCAAAAAAATGTAAACAATACAGTGCAAAAAGACTCATGGTTCTGGAGAAAGTAGCATCTTCAAAATATAAGAGATTTTACCCAGGAAAAAACAACAAAAAATTACTTATAAAGATACAGTATTTGTACTGTAAGAGTTTTTAGTTGAAAGAAGTTTAACAAGTATAAACATTTTAAGCATCTTACATGCTGGATTACACTTAATTTCTTGACAACATTGATGTTGGCCCTGTGCTCTGCTGGGGAATAGATTCATAAGACTACTCATAAGATTAAAGTTTGGCTAAATATTTGTGTAAGGGTGGATTTTCAGGGAATGAAATATAAAATTGTCTATGCAAAACCATTATTTATTTGTTTATTTTTGTATTTTCCAAAGTAGCTTAGATTTCCCTGAAGATTTCAGAGAATAGACATGAGATTGTGAAATATTGGGTGAAATCTTATCAGTGGGCTATTCTTTCAAAGTAAAATTACATCAGTAAAAGTAAGTGAAAACACATTGAAGATTTCATGTTGATATGAACTATTTGGAAGAAAAACAATTATGAATAAGACATCCTGGAGGTATCCTCTTATTTTCTGCTTGGAGAAATGTTCAGAAGCATATGTAAAATGGTGTAACCCTAGCAAATGCATAATAAACTTTTCCAATAGTGGTTTGTCTCTAGAATATGATAACAAGAGTAATAAACTCATTCATCTTTCACTAATTCTACAACCCTTTTTTTTTTTCCTAAATAAAAAGTTATAGTCAATCTGAGAGACAAGTTTTTAAAATATCGGGAGAAAAAAAATAGTAGTCTCTCTTAGAGGCTGGTAGTATTCCAGATTAGAATGCCTTTTACTGATTGTATTCCTGAATGGTAAGGCTTTCTTGTTCTCTACATGTTGTGAGAACAGATTACCTTATGGGGATTTGTGGCAAAATCAATGCAAAGTACATGAATGTAAGACATATAGTTTTTTAATTTATTTTAATTAAATCAGAGGAATTTACTAGCCAATTATTTGATCAGCAGCTCACTAGAATTGAGTATTTTTTTATACTATGACATAGTTTTGAGCTTTAATTGAAGTTATTTTGTCTTTAAATTGAGGATTTCTAACATTTTAAAATTCAGTGAAATTACAATAATCACGGAGCTTGTTTCATCCATCCATGAGATATCAGAAGTTTCCATTACTAGTAAATATCGTTAGAAATTTTCTGTGAAAATACTTGCTTGTTGTTTTTAAGTATAGGCTTATTGACAATTTGAAACTGATTATAATGGTTGATTTGACTTACTGATTTTACCACCCCATACACAAAGTGAGAAAGCAAATGTACGTGCATCACCAGCTTTTGTGATGTAGTTTTAAAAAGAAATATATCTGTTTTCATTAGAGTCTTTGTTTATGCTAATTATAGTAAAATAAGTGATATCATTTCATAAAAAATGCTTCAAATTCTAAAAAAATATTTTGAGAAAATTAAATTTATATTTTCTTTGAATTTTTTCTTACTTCTTCAACATTTAATGGGGGTTTGGACAAGAGGACCTCTAAAGGTCCCTTCCAACCCCTACCACTCTATAATTCTGTGATTCCATGAAAGGAACATTATTAACTTTTCAGTCTGGATATCATTTTCCAACCTGGTGCTACCAATGAAATATAGAAATGAAAAGCAGGGCAGACACTTCCCAGGCATTGGAAATCAATGCAAGAATAGCGCAGAAGACACAAATTCTTTACACTGAAGACATGGGCATGAGGCAATCCAGGCCTGTTTGTCTTTGTCTGATGGCCATGGCAGAACAAAGAGCTTGGGAGCTGGGTCTGGCCTTAGTAGCTACCCACATGGCAGCTGCTCACCCCCTTTGTCCTTGCTAATCTGTTCAATTTTACAGATATTTATGAACTGGCTGTCTCAAATAGGACAAAACGTTAGTCTCTACATTTCTATAAAGTCATTCTGGCTCATACCCTGATGCAGGTTTAATGATGTATCAGTAGCAAGCCCATTCATTTCATGGTCTTTGGTATTTTATCTAAATCCAATATCTAATTCTGAGATTTTTTTTTTTAATTTGAGATATAAATGTTTTATATCATTAAGGAAAGTTAAATAAATCAACATTGATGAAGCTAGCCAAAATTACTATAAATTATTTTATTTTTCTATGAAAATCCATGATTTCTTTCTTCTGTTAGAAGTCACACATATTTCATTAAAAAAGATAAATATAAAAATCAATGGACTTCTTAATACAGTTCTCTCAGCTTCTCTTAAATAACTGCTGAAAGAAATACTGAAGCATCATGATATCTATACAAATAAGAAACTGAAGATACACTACGTTCACTGCAGCTTAGACACTGGAAATAGGCCAGCATGCTGTTCTCAAAGCTGCCATACAGTATGTGTACACTAAGTAGACTTTTCACTGAGGGTTTACAGCACCTAGCGCCTGTTTTTATCTTTGTTTTCCCCAAGGTACACAATAGCACAGCTGCAACTTCCTCAGGTATAGAGGAAACCCTCTGGCTCTACTTTCCAAGGTTCAAGTCAGTAAATATTTTAAATTGGCTGTTCTTAGTTTCTTAAATCTTGCTGGTCATGTGCTTCTTCACTATGGGGCCTCAGAATAAATGTCAGGAATAATTATCCGACATTTAGTGAAAATCTCCAAAGAAAGAAATGTTATTCTGTAAAACTCTCTGTAGGAATTTTAGAAATATTTCATTTTATTGCCCTTTTATTGCACACAATTTAAACTGACATTCTAACTCAAACGGAGGTCCCTGGATTCCACTCCTCTCCTCTCCTCTCCTCTCCTCTCCTCTCCTCTCCTCTCCTCTCCTCTCCTCTCCTCTCCTCTCCTCTCCTCTCCTTCTTATTCCCCTTCACTATCTCTCTTCCCACAAAAGTCACTGTCAGGTGAACATTGCTTTCAAAGACAGACAGACTGAATTGGATCAACTGGTCAATCTCTGTAGTTGATTTCCATTTTGAGTAAAACCCATAATTTTATCTCCAGTGAAAGTGCACCTAAACAAAAAGATCCTCTGTTGTTATTTTTTCAGTGACTGAAAATAAGGAACAAAGGCAAAATATCATGATAATTCTATAAAATGAAATTTTATCTCCCATGACTGTGTGCAGTTCACCTCAGTGCTGATAATGACATTAATCCAAATTCCTTGACCAACAAAGGAGTCAAAAATTACAGAGCAGATGCAAGGTCAAGTCTCAGATCTACCTACAGGGAGTCAAACTTAAGTATCTATAGTGGTTTTGCTCATGAGAGCACTATGAGAGTGCTCACTGACTCCAGTCCCTCCCAGCAGAATGGGGAGGGTGGAGGGAGGGTGAAGAAATTGGAGAAGAGGGAAAAGAACCCACACAGCTTTAAATAAGAACAGTTTAATAGAACAAAACAAGTTCAAGAGAAACAGTTATAACAATAAATGAGGGAATATACAAAAGGGACTGGTGCATGATGCAGTTGCTTACCACTTGGGACCTGACCTGAGCAACCGCTCTGGACCAGCAGCTGAAAACCACGACCATGGAAGAGAGCTCCTTCTGGCTAGTTCCCCACCTAGATACTGAGCATGACATCAGAATGGAATCAAATACCTGCTGGCCAGCCTGGGTCAGCTGTCCAGGCTGTACCCCTTCCTAGTTCTTCATAGGAGTTAACCCTATCGTAGCCCAAACCAGGAAAGCATCTCATAATGCAGCCTAGGCAGAGCCTACCCACTTCTCAACATTAGAAATAATCTAATGCACATGTCCTGAACATCAAGCTTATTGTTTTGCACTCATCTGTACTGTTTTGGTCTTTAGCTTGAGAACTGTTTAAACACCAAACCACTCAGCTTCATGCTAGGTAAGCCAGGGAACATAGACCTGCAGCAAAAGTCAAAACATGCAAGAATGACTCTTCAGGCTGCTATTTCAGCATGATTATGAATGGTGAAAGCTATTGATCTGAGGCTTCTTTTGGTAAGGAAACAAAGGAAATAATCAAATTTGTTACTATATAGAAGAGAGACTTTTTCAGAGGTTTTAGAAAAAATACTTTGATGTCCTTAGCTTTTTTAACAAGTAGCTGACATGAAACATTTTATTCTGAAATGTACTTCATATTATTTGTAATTTCTTAGTTTGGGAAGAGAAAAAATGTTTAGATTATGTCACATTCTTTTTTATATTATTGATATTTTCTTTTGATCTAGTTCCCAAATTACCATGTTATTTACCTCATTCACTATAAATTTAAATATATAGGGTTTAACATATACCTTGTGCTTATCAGGCCTTTACATAGAAGTAAATTTAATGAACAGTCAAAGTAAAAATGCAAGTTATGCGAAGGTCCACTTTTGGTCAGCACATAGAGATAAAAAAGAAAGGTGTAAAAGCCACCAAGAAATAATAATATTAACAATAACATGGAAAATCTTTCTAGAGGATAGTAATCTGGAGGAAAAAAATTGTCTGTGACATTAGGAGTTTTAATTTATTCATATAGCTCAAATGTTAATGCTTTTCTTAATGCATGAAACTGTAGTTATTGTGGAGTTACAGGTATGTGCAAATACATATATCAGTCTTTAGATGCTTCAGAGAGGTCCAAAATCTGACTTGTTTTTGATATTCAAAACATGTCATCTCCACCTTTAAAATAATAATATCACTTAAAACCATGTGATTCTACAACAAACTGCAAACATTTGCTGTAGAGACATGAGTTACAAAATAATCATCATGAACAAGGCAGCCAAAACCTAATTCCCAGATCTTTAATGTTCAGCTGTCGTGTGTTTGTGTGGAGCCATTTCTGGTAATGGGAAGAGGCTGTAAAGATGGCTCCTATAAGAAGCTGCTTAAAACTTTCCCCTGCTCTGAGCCAGACCCACGTCTGGGACTGAGATAATTGGGCTACAATCACTTTTTTTCAGAAGAAGCAGCTGGAAGAGGAGGGTTCTTCTTATTGTTCTTCCTGTTCTTGTTTCATTTTTCCAGCTGATGGTGGTGGAAGGAGTTGGATGAGAGAGACCATGCGGACCCCAAGGACAGCAAGGAGAGAAAGGAGGAGGTATGCTGGAGCAGAGACTGTCCTGAATCCCATCCATGGGGAAATGGCAGCTGTCCCCTTGTCACCTGTGGAGAGGACTGGTGAAACTGAGATTTGTTGGCAGTTTTTAGAAGATTCCACTCCAGGGATAGTGACTATGTCCAGAGGAGGTCATGAATTTGTGGGAGGGTGAGGTTGCAGCAGAAGGCGCCCTGAATGCTTCTGACTGCAGCCAAGTCCTATGCTGGAAGAGTTTGTGAGTGGAAGCTGTAGCTGTTACCTACACCGGAGAAGTTTGTTAAGGAGTGTATCCTGTAGGAAGGACCCCTTGTTGGAACGGGGAAAGAAGGTGAGAAGTCCTCCTCTGAGAAGAAAGAAGCTGCGGATCATCTGTGAGGGACTGACCACATGCATCATTGAGGGTGGAGGAGGTAGAGATATTTGGAGCAGTGAGCTGAGTCTAGGAAGAAGGGAGAGGTGGGAGAAAGAGCACTTAAGCTGCTGGTTGTACTTTTCTCATCATTTTGCTCTGTTCTTGCTTTTTGTTCTGTTGTATTTCTTGTGAGTAGTAGAATGAATTGTTCTTAACTTTCTAAGTCCTCGAGTCTGTTTTGCCATAATTGGCAGTGAGTCCTCCCTGCCCTTGTCTTGACCTACAAGGTCCTTTATCTTTTTTTCCTGCCATCTCTCTGGGGCCTCTGTCATCCTAAGGAAGGTGAGGGTGGATGGGGGCAGTGAGCAAGAGACTATGAGATGCTTTGTTGCCAGCCAGGCCTAAACCACAACATCAGTCTGAAACAACTCTTTAATACCTGGTCATGTGGTCAAATTATGATGCTCTTTATGATTATTTTTTGCCAAGTGTCCATTTTTCTCCTCTGACATATCTCTTATTTTCTGTATCTGTGACTACAGAAATTCTGTACTGGATTAGTATTCACTGATTTATACATAAGACAAATCTATCCTAAGAAATCATTGATAGGTAGCTATGATGAGAAACAACACTGGCTGTTCAGAATCTGCAAAACTGTTTAAAGCAATTCACTGAGGAAATGAACAGGGGAAATCAGTATGGGATAGTACCAAGGTCTGCATTGCCTGATAAAAAGTTTAACTTTGCATTTATTTTTACCTCTCTCAGAAAGCTGCAGATACCAAAGGAAAAATATCTGCAGCAAATCTCTGCTAGGTTTAGGAAATACACGTTTTGCCACTGGGATACATATGATTCACTCATCTCTTTCAGAAGGCTATTTTTAATTTGTGCAGTCTTTTTTTTTTTTTTTTTTTGTTTTTTTTTTTTTTTTTTTGTTTTTTTTTTTTTTTTTTTAGTTTAATGTGCTTTTCCTGTATCTGTGATTGCAAGCTTAGAGTTGTTATTGTAATTCAGAGATTCCCCAGGAAAATACAAGAAAGACTGGTAGGAGTAGAAGGGCGTGCGTGGGAGTCCAAATGAAACCTTTCTCTCCTAGTCTTCAGTAAATAATGCAGAATAAGAGTCATCTGTGAGAAAATGAAGCTAATAGTGCTCTCCTGGCCACGTGGTCAGATAGTATCAAAAGGGAAACCACATCTAATGTAGAAATACAGTGTGGGTTATGTGACAATATTGATTGTGTCAGTACTGCATCAAAGAAGCATTGCTGCTTCTTTGAGAGCTGTCATTGCTTCTTGGATAGAGGAAAGAACTCAGATCCTGATAAAAATACAGACTCTTCCAATAGGACTCAACTTATTTATTTATTTGTTTAGCTATTTGTTTATTTATTGCTTGATTGATGGGTGTGGAGGTTGTGGTGGTATTTTTTTTTGAAAATATAGCATTCACCTCGCCTGGTTTTCATGCTGTAAACATCAGCATTGTCTGGATTATATAAGTGTAGCTATGTGATTACCTTCCAATGTACAAGATTCTTCCTTCTAACCAAAATCAAAAAGGAAAAATCACCCCTACTGTCCACGTCACAGATCTGAATTAAATTACTACAAAAACTTACTAATGTGAAAACTCATTCAGATTCTTTGTTTTGATCCTAGTATGTGTAAGCATGTGGAAATTTCCTTCCTGATGATAAGACAAAAGACTTTAAATTTGTCACAACCATAAAAACTCCTAAATTATTTGCTAGTACCTGTTCACGCTTTATATATATCTTTATACATATCTGATGCTATAACCCTGATCACTGATTGTGAATAGAATTACCAGATATTGTTCTAATTCAGCCACACATGGCATAATATAATTACATTACACCTTCTACTGAATCACCACCCTAATTTAAGAATTTATAGAATAAATAGGATACAATACATTGTTTTTCTTGTCCAAAATTCAAAAACTTTTTTTTCTGTAGGAACGAAATGTAAACTATTGAAGAAAAAAGCAAATACATTTATTTTTTTCTTATTTATATAAATGAGAAAATTAAGTAGCAACAGTTGAAATATTTTAACAAATATTATGATTTAAATCAAGAATTTAAAAAGTCATATTTTTAAATACTATTTTCTGGCATTTTGGATCCTACAGTATCAGATTCCTGTGAGATACATTCTCATGTCTGATCATGACTGATCCTCAGTCTCAACTCTACTGTATTTTTCATAATACCTGTCCATTTTTTCCTGTAGGAATTTTTTATGGATTTTATCCATTTCCCTGACTTTTCCAGATGGTCACAAGTTCTATAAGATCTACATTTCCACTTAGGATGCCAGAGAAATCCTAGCTTTTTCTTCCCCATGCATGTGTGGGTCAGTTTTACGGAAGGTGAGCATAATAGTCACACATCCAACCTACTCTGCATGCCCTATGGATTCACAGTAAAGCTGATGATTTTTTTTTTGTGTACATTAAGCCTATTCTTTCATGCACAGATTTATTATATAACACATTGCTTTAGGTCCAACATGTTCTGGATGAAATTGACCTGTGAATGTTTTACACTAGATGTTTTATGTGTGTGTAAGTAAGTTCAAGATACCTTGCACATATCAAATGACCTGTAGTTCTACTCAGCATGAACATGTTGTCATGATTTAGGCTCAAAATGGTGGAAGCAACCACCAGATGATTGGAAACAAATCCTGTGCCCCAGGAATTAAATTGTACAATGATAGCTGTTGAATAATTTTTCTGTCGTATGTCAACACTACCATAGTTGCTCTATGCTATTTGCTAACAGTACAGGAAGAACCACCCAGATCACTGGAGTACGGACTTGAATGAACAACACAGGATGGTGAAAAGTGAACCTGCACCTGATGACTTCCTCAAAATCAATACCTTCAACTCACAGATCATGAGCAAAAGACTCACCAAATAGACCAGCTGCAAACTCCTGATACTACATGTGATGACCTGCCTCACACTCCCCTTCCCCATCTCTCCTGCTGTGAAAGACTTACAATGAATGAAGACCTGAAATTATGGACTAAATGGACTCAATAGGCATGTTGGAGGGATGACCCACAAACTGAAGGAATGATATACTTCAATGTGTGTCCATATTTTCAGGGAGAGGAAGTGTGGTGGTAGATGATTATAAAGTATAAATCTGGGCATGACATAGATGACATAGACTAAGGGGTGGAAAGTTCTAGTTTGGGCTAGGATAGTGTTAACTCTTATGAGGAACTAGGAAGGGGTACAGCCTGGACAGCTGACCGAGGCTGGCCATCAGGTATTTGATTCCATTCTGATGTCATGCTCAGTATCTAGGTGGGGAACTAGCCAGAAGGAGCTCTCTTGTATGATCACTGTTTTTAGCTGCTGGTCCAGAGCAATTGGCCAGATCAGGTCCCAGGTGGTAAGCAACTGCATCACACACCAGTCCTTTTGCATATTCCCTCATTTATTGTTATAACTGTTTCTCTTGAACTTGTTTTGTTCTATTAAACTGTTCTTATTTCAATCTGTGTGGGTTCTTTACCCTTTTCTCTGATCCCCTCCCTGTTCAGCCATGAGGAGAGGAATCATGTTGGGGTTTTTTTCCCTTTTCCTGACTGGGAAAAACCATTACAATATAGAAAGTGTAATATGTCATGGTGTATCTAAATTCATCAGAAACACTTTTTCAGTTCTTTAAGAATGAGGTTTTTCTTCTGTGATCCCAAGGATTCCTGCTTTCACACTATATTGTGAGGACTTTCAGTCACAATGTGGAGCAAACCTTAGCTATGACGAAAGATCAGAAGAGCTTCAATTAGTATCTGAGCTGAGAAGAGCTGAATGGAAGGTGAGAGGGTGTTGTATGTGTGCATCCCCAGACAGTGGAGCAATGGTGCAAAGGTCCATGTAGAAAAATAGATGGAGTTAGATCTTGTGAAGCCATTGCAACTATAATTCTATTTATAAGTCAGCTTCATGGAGAACTCCTCCTACTCAAGCTTCCTTTAATGTCATTTCTTGGTTGAGTAACTGCAGTCATCAGTGTCGCAATGTGGTGCTCAGACTGGGAATTTCAAAAAAGCCTAAAGGAATTACAAGCCTTTGAACTAAGTTAGCTCCCTTAGGCTCTAGTGCAAACCACAGACTTAATCTTTTCTTTTATTTCTTTCTTTAATCATGTCTATAATTTCCCCACACACACACTTGTAGACATCAAAGGGATTCCCTCTTTCTACTCTGGAAAATTCAGAAAATTTACAAAATTTATTTACTGATGGAATAAAAATTACTATTAAATTCAGTTCTTGGGACCCACTGATCATTCAGAGCATCATATGCACTTAAGTGACAGCTGTCATATACTATCATTTGCTTTGCAGAAATACTGATATTACATGCAAACACTTGAATGTGAAAGCTTATCAGGTACTTAGCTTGGCATCCTTTATTTTCCCTGTTCTGCCAGAGCTGATGTGTGCTGTTTATGTAAAACAACTCTGTTATTATGGTTATTGAGCAAAACAGCTGCAGAAATGAATGTTCATTCATTTCCCATTGGTTTTGCAGAGACCAGGTGATGCTAAATTGCAATGTCTGTAGCTTCAATCTTAGTCCAAAATATAGCATAATTTTAAACTATAATTTTAGGTTTTTATTTGAATTTTGTCTTTCTAGAAAAACAGTTCAAAGATGGAAACTGATACAGAGCACAATACTGTTCATTGGCAAAGTAGAGAGTCACCTTATGCTAGTAAATTTAACTAAATTTTCACAGATAAAATTAATACGTTAGAACAAGCATCTGGTTTTACAAGCATTTGATGCAGAAACCAGGAAACTGGAGGAGAGGTTCACATATCATGCTCTGGAACATTTTTTGTCTGTGTGTTTCATGGAGATAACAAACAGAGACTCTTTATAGATTCCTCCAGTGGCCATCAGAACCAGGTCAGATCGTTTGCAATCACCATCAGAATCAGTTCAGTTTGTCTCTTAGTGAGGCAATTCAACTGTCATTTTCCTTCACAGTGGGTCCAAAAGAGATTATTGTGCATTAATCTCCCCAGTGACATGCTCCCAGACACTGACAGACACTGTGGGACCAGTAAGAACTACTTTCTTAATTTACCTCACCTTGCTGAACCCTATGGCTTCCTTCTACTGACATCTGATCCAGCACTACCTTATTTATGCCACATTTATCTTCTAAGTACTGTCTCAATATTAATAATGCATATTTCCTGAGTGGAAGAATTAAGAAAGCCTGATTTCCTCTGGCTTTGAGTCCTACAACTGGATTCCTTGGTGTTAGAGAAATAGTGAAGTATAACTGTAGCTCTGGAGATAGGACCTCCAAGGATCTCAGAAGGGTGGACTATCTAGTGGCCAGTGGTGGGAAAAATCCCACTCTGCAGGGGAGAGACCATAAAAAAAAAAAAATCCTTTTTCCTTTCCTTGACATTTGTTTTTATGAAATCTGGAGGAATGAAAACTCTACATTTGTTAGAAATTGGCCAATAGGTACAAATTTATTAACAGATAATGGGAAAATTGATAAATCAATGCATAGAAATGCATACACAGAGAAGTACGCTCGAAACTTCAAAAGAAAATGCAGTAAAAAAAGAACATTATTGGAATGTAAATGTTGTTTGTGGGTGAGAAAAAGAGTCTTTTATTGACTCTTCCTGCTCCTCCATCTAACACCCACCTCATCGTCTTCTGCAACTACTTTGCAATTTCTAAAGGTCAGCCTAAATCTCAACATATGCTTTTAATTCAAGGTCTCAAAGTAGCATTTCCCAAACTGGGAAATCTGGAAGTAAGCCTGGAAGTGCAAATAGAAGCGGAGTTGTGAATGGAAAAGCTTGGCAACTGTGGTGTAAAGCTTACTCATTCTACCCAACCAGATTTTCATCAAGATGTTGTAAATATTCAGTTTACAACTGAATTAAGTAGCTCCTTGCATAGATGGTCTTCAGAGAAAAGCAGCTTGTGGAGCTATGTTGCCTGTTATGCTCTTCAAATTGCAGCCACCATATTGAAACTCAAATATTTTAAGCCATATTTTCCTGTATAGTAGATCTTTTGATTTAATCTCTGTGGAAATTCTGCTGTAAGAAAAAAAGCATACCACTACTCCCTTCTCCCTAGTGAGTTTTAGCTTTTTCACAAAATAGTCTCATGCATAAGGACAAGTGCAAGGCTTTCACTATGTGATGTGACTAAAAGCTGTTGCCCTGCTGTTGGTGATGTTGAAATTATCTAATAATTATAAACTGAAATCCTGCCCTTGCAGGCAATGGCAAAAATTGTCTGGCAGACCTTGTGAGAGACATGGTTTTCCCTTTTGTCATAGGCTGCAAATGTTGAATTTCTCAGTGTAAGGGTATTTGCCATTAACATGGCTGCAGCTGTATTGTGCACAAGTCTAAGAAATTCCCCATCACCGTACTTTAAAAAGGATAGAATTAGCTTCCTGGTTTTAACTCAGTCTCCTCATCAATGGTTGTATGATTTGCTGCTGGCATTGAAGCAGAAGAGCTTTGCAGGGATTTGTGTGAAGAAAAGTGAGAAAAGAAAAAGACAATGACCCATGGACTACTCCAGGGAGTGTTTCATGTATAAACTTTCTTTTGAAAAATTATTATTTATTTATTAGATTTGCCTTGATTGGGACTCATAGCAAAGAAAGAAGGAAAAAGGGAAAAAAATATGTCCATTTTATTTAAGCAGACTAGGAATAAATGACTGTTAATGCTCAAGTGTCTTTGAGACCTTTATCATAACACTGTCTACTGTTGTGACATTTAAGTCTTGAATGGTTCCGTTTTCAATCACCCACCCAACTTGCAACATTTTATATAGCTGCTGTACGCACAGATCCTGTGGATAATTAATATAATTGCCTCACTTTTGCAAATACTCTTTGGGGACTTGAACCCAGGTCTCTCACTTCTACTTTATTACAGTGGAAGTAGAAGGAGCAGCTCCCCTAGTTCACAATAGCATTGGCAAGGAGTAGTTAACCTGAACCCTCAATTATATGTAGAAAATCTGCACATCCTGCCCAATTAAGATTTCTTTTTCCCATGGAGCAAGTTCTAAATTTTTAAATAGTTTGATTGGAATTCTAAAAACAGCAAGAGAGAAGATTAATTGTGTTAATAATTAGAAAGCTGAATGCTAACATTTTTTCCCCCATAGGAACTATCTCAACGTTATTACTCTCACAGCTAACAGCAGTTACACTCTGTGTGTACAGAACCTAATATACATTGTAAATTGACTAACAATTTGTAAGAAATAATTGAAAAATTAATTCCAAATTTAAAGGGAAGAGTTTAATTGTGTCTAGCTCTGTTTTGTGCTACAAAAAGGAAGGATATGGGGCAAGGTAAATCAATTACTCCCATGATTAACGTGACTCTTTGTGTTCCTTGTGCTGTAAGGAAATATTGTTTCTAACTAAGCCACTTCCTGTTGCCAGCCAATACAAGTGTTTATATGCAGCACTTCTAGCAACTGAGGATGCATGACATGTGGTTCAAAACCTTTTTTTACACTCTCTACTTTTTTGATAAGTCCAGCTATCACTCTTCTGCTCAGAGAGCATAACTCGGAGCATGAGACAAAAACTCATTTTCTTGACCTCCTCAAGTAAGGTGGTTCCCAAACAAGCTACATTTGTTAGGATCACTTTTCTCTTCCCCATGGTCTTTGGCACAAGTCTTTCAGAGGTCTTCTATATAACAGTTACCATCTAAAGACCTGTTAAAAATTGTAATTTTAAGATCTGCAATAATGGTATCCTGTAACTAGATACAACCTTGGTAGGGCAGCATGAAAGCAGAGTATGGGATGACCGGAAGACTAGTTGTCAGATGATCACTTCATGACCATTTTATTGTGAGCAGAAATTTGAACAAAGGTCATCTTCTTCAATCATGAGTATATTGAATACTATTAAGAATTTATGCTTCTTTTTCTTTCTCTCCATTTTAAGTATTGGATTATACAAGTAAGAAACACTTCCAAAACAAATGTTTGGAAGAGATAATATACCACTGTGTCTTTGCTGCCCTCATAAGCAGAGACTGGACTTCTGGGACCATTTCTAAAGAGAAGATAGAAAAAAATACTGTATCATGATGCAGAAGGGACATGATGGTAACTGCACACAACTTTAATAATGTATTTAAATATACATCACCAAACAGGTCTGTTTAAATGCATATACACATTTTATAATTTCCTGTGCTTGTTGAAAAGATTATTCAAAGCTAGTTCTAGTAAAAGAATTCTTTTCTTGACTGCAAAATATTTTTAAAAAACAAAAACCATCTGCCAGATTTCTCCTTCGTTTAAAAGCCATTGTTGTTCATTGTTCAGGTCGAATAGTATACACTAGAAAAATACATGTCTTTCTGCCCTGGTGCAACTATATGTACCAAAAGATTCTTACCTGAGATTAATAGTTTTATTCCTCATATTTTTTACTAATATATACTAAAATAACTATAGATTTTTAAATGAAACTCTCTCAAAAAATGTTAACTTCTCCCCTATATTATGAGTGAAGAAACTAATCACAACAGATTGCTTTTGTTCCCCAGAAACTGGACTTTTCACCAAAGACAAATTATTATTTCTTTTTAAAACTTCACAACCACTTACTTAACATTAAAACAATTGAAAACTATTAGCATCCTAACCGTCATCAAAATAATCTTTGCACCATCAGTGGTTTGAATTTTGAAATATTAGTGCCACAAAAAAATATTTGTGATGAGCAGTAAGATACAATAGAAAGAAATCCCAAAGAAATCTGTGGTATTTCTCTTCTTTTTTGAGGCCTTAGTCATTCTTGCTCCTAAAGAAGGGAACTTCTTTAGATGTAAATTTCTGCCTGAGGTAATATACATATAAAATTCACCGATAAAACCGAAGGAGGGAGTTTAAATGCTAATAAAGTCCTGCTTATTTGTATCTGTTTTTCTGGTCTATAAGTGTCTATCAGAATAGAGAAAGATAATGTCATGCATTAAGTTGCAAAAAAACTTACATAATGTGTTTCAGAATCTTCATGTTTTTCCCAGATTTCCCCATAGATTAGATGTGATATCTGTTGTTACAACTGAATATATGCTGAGCCTTAGACATTTTTATTTTGGAGTAAAACTAGCACAATGACTGAGTTGTTGGTCTTAATTCTTTTATTATTTTTACACAAAAGAAGCAAAATTCTCCATTGCCTGACAATATTTCTGTTCAGTGAACACCAGAATCCTTTAATATTGAAAATAATTTCCATGTGAGTGCTTCTTGAGTGAAAGTTGTTGAGAGTACTTTATGAAGAATAAATGTCACATTTTATAAATACATTTTAGCTACAAGATCCTTCAGCAGACCAAGATGTGCTGTTGTGATGGATGGAACTGATAAGAATTATGTGACCAATCAGTCATGATGGTCATATCAGGACAGTAAGCCTTACATTATCATTCATTTCATTTCTTAAACTTATACAGAAGTTCTGAATGTCTAGCAGTTGCCAAACTGTATTTTTAAAACATAAAAAATATTATTAATTACCATCATTAAACATAATTGTATGTGATCATCTCTATTAAAGTACTGCAAGTTAATGTCTCATATTAACAGTTAATTACATACTTTAAATGAGTCCATGATGCATTTTTATGAACTCTTTAATATGCATTGGTGAAGAATGAAAATTGTGGTAGGTGAAAGAACTTAAGCAAAATCAATTTTTCCTTAATTTTGACAGAGGAAACTGAAACACTCCAAGTGGTCAGAACATTTAAACAGACATTAAACACTCACTAGAATACAGAGGTTTTTTTTCTAGATTGGATGCTACATATTACAAAGAAGACTGCTATCAGAACAAGGTGGGAAATTCAAAACTTATGTGGAAATAACTTCAGAGGAACAATTTATGAGACACCCCATGAAAGAATATGAAGTTATTTCTCACACAGATGTTTGCAACTTCAATAGGTGATTATTACCCTATGTGTTGTTTTACAGTCTTCGTAACCAAGGTTCAAAGATTGAAAGGGGAACAAGACAATTTACTTGAGTACTGTAGAAGTGGTAATTTCACAACTGACATATTTTTCGATTTAGAGAAAAAACAGTTTGTGTGTATATACATATAGGTATACATATAATTTAGATTTTTTTCTCTTTAACAAGATGTTGAACTTTTTTTATCCTTTTCAATGTGGATTAGAGACTGCAGTCAAGCCAGGCAGATGTGTTGAAGGAGGAAAGAGCTATGTGGACCTTGGGCTGCAGTGAGACATTGTGTCAGTGTTAAGGTTAAGCCAACAGTAGCCTCATTTACAGTAGCTATGAACTGAAGACATTAATGGATCACCTAGTCAATGAGACTAGGAGAAAAGCAGGTCATGTCACAGCAGGGAGGATGAGTAGGAGGTTGATAGTTTCTTTGCAGAGACACTGTAGGGACAAGAATCCCAGACTTTTATTACCCAGAAGGAAGGACAGAGAGTAGCAATGCTCAAGTGGTGGAAGACAGACACTTCTGCACAGTGGGAGTTAGAAGATGGTGAGTTCTGTTTGTTTGGAAAAATGGGGACTGAAAGTAGGAGAGGAGGAATAGGTACTGTTGCAGAGGCACCCAGACTAGTCATTCCTGACTCAGGTGATGAAGCCTGTGACTCAGATGTGAAGAGCAACAGTGGTCTTTCTGTAAACGAGGGTGAAAGTCATTTGCCAACCAGATTTGATGTCTTAGGAGACTTGCTATTCACCTGGGTCACAAATCTGGAATACTGTGGAAAATTTGCCGAGGTTCATCCAGGACACAGGCTACTGCTGACTGATGCTTGTCCATGTGAGTACCAACGATACTGCCAGAGGAGACCTTGAGTAGATCAAGGGTGCCTACGTGGTCCCTGGGGTTAGAATGAAGAGCAAAGAGAAACCATTTGTGTTCTCCTCAATCTTGTTGTTCAAGGTGAAGCAGTCAGAGAGGATGGAGCTGTGAATCCCGTGGATCAACACATGATTATATGTCTGGTGTTACTGGCAGGGATGTGTCTTTTATGGCCGTAGAAATTTCCCAATGACTAGAAAAGAGAAAATCTTACAGGTATTTTCAGGAGAGAAGATGAAGGATCCAGTGAGCAGTAGGCCAGTCAGCTTCACATCGCTTCTGGGAGGATTATGGAAACAGTGCTCGTCAAAGCCATTTTTAGACACGTGAACGACAAAAAGATTATCAGGAGATATCAACACAGATTTACAAGGATAAATCATGCCTGACCAAACTGATTGTCTTCTGGAATGAAATGACTCAGAGGAAAATTAGAGGTGATGTCTTTGACTTTAGCAAGCCTTTTGACAGGATGTTCTCTGGAGTTTTGGTGGCCAAATTGAGAGGTATGGATGACATGGTGGACTGTAAGTTGAGTGAAAGACTGGCTGTACTGCAGTGTTTAAAGAATGTTAGTCAATGATTCAAAGTATGAATGACAGACAGGTATGAATGGTACTCCTCGGGAGGCGATACTGAGGCAGTTAGTGTTTAGTATCTTCATCAACAGACTGGATGATGTAATGGGATACTCCTTCACTGAACTGTCACTCAGAACAAAGACAAGTTGGAGTAGCCAATTGCAGAAATCTTATGAAACTGAATGAAAACAAATGCAAAGCCCATGAAGACTGACTGTTTAGCAAGCAGTTCCACAAGGAGTCCTGATGGATGATCATTCAACATGAGGCCATAGTATAATATTGCAGAAGCCAAGATTAACTGGAACACACTGATAAGCCAGCAGGCTGAAAGAATAGATTATTATGCTTTGTTTAGCTTTCATGAGGCTTCCTCTGAAGCATTGTGCCTAGTTTTGAATTTTTCCCCAAGTATTAGAACTACAACGACAAATTGGAGAAAGTGCAGCAGATGTCCAATGAGGTGAGCAGATGCCTGAAGGACAGGACATATGAGGAAAGGCTGAGGGATCCAGGATTTATTAGTCTGAAGAAGAAAATCCTAAACAGAATCTGACTTTTTCTTTAATAGTCTGGTGAGCTATAGAGGAAGGCTGATAGACTCTTCCCTGAGATATACATGGAAATGATAAGCAATATTCACAATTTGTAAAAACAGAAATTCTGATTAGATATTAAAAAAAAATGTAATGAGAGTGGTAAAGCACCAGAACAGGTTGCCCAGAGAAACTGTGATCTGCAGTTTTTTAAAGATCCAAAAATTAACTGGAAAAAACACTGAGCAACTGGATTTGACTTTGAGGCCATTTCTGCTTTCAGCAGAGGGTTGCACTAAATGGTGTCCAAAGGTTCCTTCCAGCAAAAATTATTCTATTATTCTGTATCCAATTTATACTGACACACTCCTGGAAGTGAAGGATATTTTATATGCTTTTCCAGCTCATGGCCACAAATAATTACTACTCCAATTAGGATAGAATCTTTATGCATCTGAGTATCTCTCAGACTTGTTGACTAGCAGATCGTACTGTGTGTATGAGAGAATCCTTTTATGCCTGAAAGCTTACAATAATGCAAATGTTTATGATCATGATACAGAGAAACCATATGTAAGCAGATGATTCATGAGATGGAGGCTTCTGTTCCCCGTTTCAATCACATCTGATTTATGAAAAGTAAATAGTGGATACAAACCCATCCTAGTTGTCAGTGGTCCTTGTGAGGCAGTAAATATAATGAATTTCAAACTATTTAAAAATCTTTCAAAACTGCTCAGCATGCAACTGCTTTTATAGTTACATGAGCCTTTAAAATGCACATTTCCTGAAAGGCAAGCGAGCAGGAATAATTACTATTCCTTTTTTCCCCTCAGCTTAAGAGTTAAATTGTACTCAACAGTTATTTCTCCCTAGTGAATGATACAGCAGAAATCCTTACAGAGCAAATGCACTGCAATCACAGAGTTGGCTTCAACAGCAGAAGCACTAAAAGAGGTAATACAGATTAATGAATGGATGATGTAGATACACTTTGTCAGCACTGTTTGCTACAGGGATCTCCTAAAGCTCTGGAAATGAAGACTTCCTCTGTAAAGTTTGTTTGCTCAGCCTGTGGTAGGTACTGTCCTTTCAAGGACCCCTTTTCTCTCCACTCCACTGATCTCAGAAAGCTTGTTTTCTTTTTGAAGATGAAAAGGCTGGACATTGCAAATAATAAGTGTCAAAAGACTTCATCACTGTCAGCAAGAAGCTTGTGATGTTTTCTCAAGGATCAACCCACACATTCATCTGTCTTTAATAAAAGTAGATCTGCTTGGCCATATCATCTGATTTGCTGTGCTTGCTTTGGACTAAGCATTGTTTGCTGTTGTTTTCGGTTTTTTTTTTTTTTTTTTTTTTTTCAGTGGGAGGGATTTCAAGATTTATGGGTGTGCTGAGAAAACATGGGAGGAATCTGCCTGGAAGGCTCATACATCTCTGTGGAGTGAAAAATGTACTCAATGAAATGCATTTATACATACTGTCCTTGGCTTGCAGTGCTGCTTTCCAAGGGTAAGCCTCACCCAGCCTCTTGAGAAACAACTGATTTAGTAGTTTTCTTCTCCATGTGTTTTGATAACTTATGGGAACAGAAATGTTGAGGCTTGTTTCAGAAACACGAAATGTTGAGGCATGTTTCAGAAACACGAGTCACTCTATTAATGAAGGTTGCTATGAAATGGGGGATTGTGGGAAATGAGATCATGAAGTTGTGAAACATTTACTCACATGCTGAAGCAAGGTGTCATAAGAAGGTCTTACAGCATTTTATAGCAAATACCTGATACATTTAAAAAGAAAATTACATTTTGCAAAAGTTCAGACTAAATAGTTAGGAAGAATAAATTCTTTATAGCAGATGTCACCAATAATTTTATATAGTAATAAAAGAATAACCTAACCAGATCACATAGAATAGTTCAGCATAATAGAAGCAATTAGCTGGTTGCACACAAACAGTATAGACTGACCTAAGGTCACTCCTGGAACTGAACTATGAAGTGAGTGTATGTTCTTCTAGGATAGAGCTTGAAATTGGAGGGTTTTTTTGTCCCATAATGCCTTCATTTTGGCTTCCAGACTCTATACTGTAGTAATCAGTACACACATTTAAGACCTATGACACATAGTATCCTCGTTTGGGCTAGGAAAAAGTTAATTGCTATGTGAAACTAGGAAGGAGTACAGCCTGGGCAGCTGATCCAGGCTGGCCAGCAGGTATTTGATACCATGCTGACGTCATGCCCAGTATATAGGTGCGGAGCTAGCCAGAAGGAGCTGTTTTCCAGGGTTGCAATTTTCAGCTGTTGATCCGGAGCAGTCGGTCGGGATGACTCCCGAGTGGTGAGCAACTGCACCATTCACCGTTCCCATTCACCTCATTTATTGTTACAACTGTTCCTCCTTAACTTGTTCTGTTCTATTAAACTGTTCTTATTTCAACCCAAATGTATGTTTCCTTTTTCTTTGATTTCCCCATCCTGTTCCACCAGGAGGGGGAGGAGTCAGTGAGCAGTCTTCTGGGGTTTTTTTCCCCTTTTCCTGGCTGGGCAAAAACCATGACACATATATTCACAAAAGATATGCAAAGTAGCAGAGATTTAACCTCTCTCCTGGCTTAAAAAGTACTTTAGCTTCATTTTTTCTTCTGAAATATCTGTGTTTCCATAAAATGTTAAGACTTTCACTAAAAGGAGAAAGAATGGTAGGTACTTGCATCATGAATATGACTAAAGATCTCATATTTTTCCTATAGAAAGAGTTTATACCTGGCTTTCACTGAAGTGTTCCAGTCACCAGAGATGTAAGAAGCAAATTATTACATCCTTATCACTCTAAATGAAGGCACTTTTATACTCTAAGTGTGTTTGGAGAAGTCAGATTAGGAAATAAGAGTCAAAATCATCCCTAGGTATGAATAATCTCAGTGCCATCAATAGATGCATTAAACTGCAGATTTATATTTTCTGAATTATTCATTATTCATTCATTAGAATGAAATTAAGTTAAATTTTTTACAGTCTATCTGGAAAAACTAAGAACTTTTATGTTTGCAGGACTGAAGAACACATTTGGACAGCTAAGGGTTTAGGAAGCTTCGGTTTCTAAAAGGGATTTAATCTAGTTTTGTCTATGTTAGAATATCACTTATTATGCTTCATAACACATAACATGAATTCTGTGTACATAGGTGATATGCTAATGGGCATATTTAATTCTATATATGTTAGCAAGGAAAACAAAATATTACATTAATTATAATCCCTTTCCTAAATAAATTAACCTCCTTTAACAATAATTTCTTCTATTCTTCTTTCTGTTATAAATGTGTAAGTGGATGCTCCTGACTAACACTTTCTTTTTATAGTTTTAGTTTATTGCCTTGCTAGATGTGCTGTAATTAGACAGCACACAGGGTAAAATTCATAAGCTATAAACTCCCTCAATATGGATTAGTAAGGACACTGCACCCATTTTGATATAACCTAACCTTTTAAAATAGTTACTGACTTTATTGACTTAAGTAACATTTCCACTATAATTACTCTTTTTCACAATAAACAACTCTTAAATAAAGAAGTTGAGAAAAATATGAAAAAGTCAATGATAGACCTTCATGGAAAAAAGGGTTAGGTGTTTCCTATCTGAAACTGATATTCAGTGTTGACTGATGGGAAAGTATTTCAATCTGAGCCATATGTTGCATATCTCCAGATGTCAGTGGCACAGTGACCCACCAGTATCATGTTAATAAACTATCAAGATCTCTATTTAAGGTGTTCAATAAAACGTACAGGTTGTGAAATGAAGTCTGCTTACACCAGCCACATCTGCGAAACTTGGCTTTAATTCAGATTAAGGTTAAATTCAGCTGTGCATATTCCTGTGTAGCAAAATTTTGTATTTTGATCAGTGACAGTGCAATGAGAAAGTGCAGCTCAGATGTGTGAGAAATTGAATACAGCCAAATCTATATGAGAGTCAGCAACAGCTGTAAGTCCTTCATGTAGCAATGTGTAACACTGTGCTTATGCCTACACATCCAGCAGAGAATGGTTACAAAATCTCTTGAGAAAGCTACAGGATGGTTTTTGCATGCAGCTCCAAACTGGATTGGCATCTGTCAAGGAAAATATGGACCTTCAAGAGGCATCCCACAGGGATCACAATAGGCAGGAAAACATAGATATTTAACACAAAAGAATCTGAGGACTGCTTGTTCACAAGTACCTGTAGTTCTTCAGTTGCTGACTATTGTATCTGAATTCTTTCATAGCATTCTTTTATTTCGGTGATTCTTGTCCAGGCAGTGTTGACCTTGTTTTGAAGTGTGTACTGACACTGGTCTCTAATTACCTATGTGTGTTGCCTATAGGTTAGCAGTCTCCAGGATGGCTGCCCAGAGAATATCCTCAGCTGACTTAACATTAGCATTTCCTGAAGCCAACAAACAATATAATGCCAATCAGACGTACAGACTTTTGTAATTTGTTCTAGGCAGTAGGAATATGGTCATTTAGGCATAGACACAGAAGGAGGAGAGAGTGAAAAATAAATGCCAACGACCAGCTCTTCAAGTTCAACAGGAGGAAGGAAGCACTGTTTTCTGGGTTAACCCAAGTCAAACATCATCTAGTCCTATGCTTTCAAACAGTGACTTGTTGCACATTCTGATTGTTTTACCCTAATCTGTTTAGAAAAACCGGACTATATCTAGTCTCTATTGGAGTGTAATTTCCTTGGAAATCTGACACAAGGTAACATTAGTCCCCAGATTTGTTAGTCGAGAAATTCAAAGTATATTCCAATGGGGCTTTTAGCTGTCTGTATTGTGATCCTGTCATAATGTCATACAATATGATATTCCATAAAGTACCATGAAGACACATACAAAAAGATTAATTTCTGCCAAAACCATGTGTTTAAATGGACAAGACAGGCAAATGCAGAAATATTCTTCTAATACATTCAGATATCTCGTAAAAGAGAGTAAACCTTGAGGGCCTTATGAAACATTCTGTGTGGGAAGGTGCCCAGTTTTGGTATGAAACAATTGAATTCCCTTACTTTTCTTACATTCACTTCCACTCTCTTACAGCACTATTTAAAGGATTTAAGAGAAATGGGGATTAAAAAAAAACCAGTTTAAAAGACATTTAAATGGATCGTTAATTTCCTTATGTGCAAGGGCATTCATTTCTCTCACTCTAAAGGACAATGTAGAGTCCAAGACAAATTTTGCAAACCACTTTATGAATAAATCTTCAGAGTATAAGAAATCTGACCCTTTCACAAAATGAGACACAAAACCTTTTTGCAGATGTGCAAAACTCAAAGATCATCCAATTTAAGAGGAAGTTGTTTGGAAATTCTCACAGGCTATTGATCAGCCTCTGATCTCTAAAGTAGCCACTCCATGTGCAAGGATGAGGGTAGTAGTAGATTTTTCAGAGACACTTCCCTCTAGACAGGCATCTCCTTCCTCTCAATCATCTTTGTACTCAAGTATACCAGTGCAAACAGTGTAAAATCAGGCTACTACCACATGTAGAAGATACTGTATACATTAAAACTTCTCTATTTCACAATGTCAGAAAGTACAGGAAGAAAGAATTTACTTTGGATATTTTTTTTTTTTTCTGAAAGGAAATCTCCTTACAGGACATTTCACACTTTTTTTTTTTTTTTTTTTTTTTTTTTTCAGAGAACATGTTCCTCATCTTGTTGGGGAATGTTTAGGAAAGAAGTAAGATCCCACCAATCTGACATTTAAAACCAAATGTCTCAAGGTAAGCATAAGAACAGCTGCCAGTAAGAATTAGCAGAAGCCAACACTTGAGATGAGGTTGGTATTTGACAGTGTTCATGAATACTACATTTCACACTGAAGATGTTACCATTCAAGCTTTAAGCTTCTCTTCTCTTTTTAACCAATGTCTGGTCATACCCTTTTTATGTCATGAAGTGGTACATTATTTTATATATGACAAGCATGAGGGAAGAACCCCATTATCATTCTGCCATGTACATATTGTAACATGAATTAATGTAAGCAGGGAAATATTCATCCATTTCCTGAGGACAGCTGAAACATTTGCTCCCAAAATTCCTCTCCTGTCATTTTTTACTGACATTGAGAAAATTTTTTTACGTGCTTGTGAAAGAGCTTTCCAATAAATATGGAAGTTTATGAATTGCTTGCAAATTTGCAGATGATAAAGTTGGATTTTCAATATCTTGCAGGTGTTTATATTTCTCTGTGGTTTAGAAGTAACTTTCTGTACATTTAAATTGCTTTTCGTGGCAATTTAGATTTGCCCATAATGTGCTACTTACTGATGTTTTACCGATGCCGTTATTATCGTTAGCAGTTAGCTCAGTACATACTCATGTCTCCTGCAGTGCAACTCAGCTCAGAACAGGGAAAAGTTTTGAAATTTGCCAAGGTTTCAAT
Source organism: Urocolius indicus (assembly GCA_013401255.1). NCBI lineage: Eukaryota > Metazoa > Chordata > Aves > Coliiformes > Coliidae > Urocolius > Urocolius indicus. The sequence goes on from WBNH01005750.1 coordinate 169,920, forward strand.
TCCTTTTGTAAGAAGAATAAATATTCTGTAGCTCTCTAATGCAACCTACTGTTAAAGTACAGGGAAAACTTGTCTGACCACAGTATAATTACCATATTCATGTTGCTATTTACTTATGAAGTGAATGAACTACTTTGACAAATTTTGAAATTGTGTTAAGCACACAAGTAAATATTTTACAAAAATGTAAATAAAAACCTAGATTAACCTGTAGTTTCATTAAATCCCTTTATTTCTAGAGAGTGTTTTAGATGGCTGTAACATAAAAACATCATG
>WBNH01005750.1:170705-262578 GCA_013401255.1 Urocolius indicus
TTTCTTTTCTTTTCTTTTCTTTTCTTTTCTTTTCTTCTTTTCTTTCTTCCTAAGTACTACACTGATTTACATCTTCAGACATTTAGCATAAAACCAAAACTGTATGGATTTTGCTGGAAATTATGTAAATTTCTTTCATTTTTTTTTTTTTTTCCTGAAGAGAGCTGGTGCTACTGCATCAATCTAGAGTTTTCTTACACCGACTTCAAGGGAGCAAAGTTGTAGACACAGTTTTATGCATATACCCAGGTACTTCCAAAAATGTCTGTCCATGTTAGTGTATTGCTCTTTACAACTATTTGCTCATTGCTGGTACAATTTCTTTCAGATAAAAATGTCTGTTGAAATTTCTTCTTTTTCACTTCTATAGTTTCTCACCTTTCAGCTTTTTCATCTCACTGACAGCTGTGTGCAGCTATTCATGCAGTCTTTGCATATGCTTCGAAGTGATTTTTGAGAATTTTAGTTGGAAAGGATGGGAAAGGTTGATCTCAGGGGGTGCACTTTAGTGACAATGCCAAAGTGAAGAGTGCATGCTCGTATTGTTTTAAATAAATTTTGTCATGTGTAATTTAACAGAAATTCACATTCTGATACATGAGCTGTAAAGAAAGAATGTGTTTTGGTAAAACCAAATGTCCTCCAACTGTCTCAGTTCATCTTAGTCATTGAATGTGTACACCTGTCTTTAGCCATTGAATGTGTGCACCTCTCCTCAAGGTTCAGTTAAGGCTGAAATGCTTAGCTGAAATGACATCTAGATTATATTCTGCTGAATAAGCCTATTAAGGTAGGTCAATCAACAGCAAAACTGCTTTACACAGATTTTTCTTTTTTAACTGCATTTAATTAATTCAGTATTTATAGATACATTTATTGGGGTTCTATGCTTAGCTGAGAAATAAAGATAGACTATAACTTCTCTGAAACTTAAAATGCCTTCTGAAATTAAGGCCTAAATATCTAATTTTACCAATTCCAAGGAAATTTTTTGTTTACTGGTTTCTGTGATTGTAATATGAAAGGTGAAGACGTTCTTGCTGCCTCCTGTAGCACAGCTCTGACCAGTACTACTTTGCTTCCAGTCAACAATTTGGTGCCCCTGTTCTATCCCCCTGTAGCTGTGAAATGACAAAACAATTAGAAGGGAAAGATGCTGCAGACAGGATCACTAAAACCTCCAAGCTGAACTTCCATAAACAATAAGAGGAACAGAAAAGGAATGTAGCAAGCTGGCCTTGCACAAAATCTTGAAACTATATTTTTACTCAAGTAAATACAAAGATAAATATTTGTGGCACAGATAATGCTTATAGGCTTATCAAGGACAGCTAGTACTTTTAAGTACATTTAGAGCATAAAAGCACCAGATTTTTTGAATATCAAATCTGTGGAAAATGTGGAAAGAGTGTCCAAGAATCAAAAGAGAAGAAAAGAATTGTGAAGCCTGTACTTCCCATTCTTTCTCCAACAGCTTGTCTTTTTTGAAGTCATATCTCTCATAAATATGAAATACATACAGAAATAGTCTTACCAAAAACAGATTTCTAGATAAACTGTGCTATTATTTTTCTTATTGTATGTTTTAAGGTGAAACTGACATGCTTATACACTTTCAAAAGGAAAATTAAATGAACTCTAAACATGTGCTTTACTGAGTGCAGCACAAGCATAATTTCTACAGTGATTTCTGATAAGAGTATACATCAGTGCATATTTGAGATCACTGTAGCTTCAAATATTTAAGTAACCCTCTGGGAAAGGTCATGGCTTTCTGAAATAAAAATCCTTCTCATCCTCAAAGCAACAGAAAATAGTCCTCAACAGATATTTTAATTTCTCCTCCTCCTTTCTATCCATTTAACAATTTTCAAGCAACTTAACAACACAGTTATGACAGGATTTATTTTCTTTCTTTTGCCATAGTTACATGCTTGGAAATAAGAAAGTCAGTTGGTAGCACTGTATCTCCAGCTTGCAGAGCATCAAGTGCCTCTGCAACACCTTGACCCCATCCTCAACATTGCTGGATGCTGTAGAAACAGCACAATGTAGTACTATGAAGTACTGAGAGATGCTGGGAGGACTATTAATCTTTTGATAGAGACATACTGGTACTTTCATGTAAGCTTATGCCACATACAATTTCATTCCGATCAAGTAATTATATATCCTTTGCTCTCTTGAAACCACGAGGATTGTGACTTTTGCTTTCTATGAGGATGTGCAGGAAGAAGAGTTNATCAGCATCCTCAGCACCCGGGAGTGCATCCCATCAGGGTCCATGGATTTATGTACATCCTGATATTTCCTCCTAGTAATTATCAAGACAGAAAAGGATAAGTGATCAATATTACCAGTGCTGTGTATAAATGCCACTCTGTTTAGTCATCTACTAAGCTTATCAGTTTATACAAGAGTAGACAAGCCAACATTTGTACTCCTTATGGTTAAGAAATAACATGCTGTAGTTTTATGTCTATATAGTAATAGTTTGAAGAACTGAGAAGTGAATGTCATTTTAGTTTGCAAGCAGGTAAAATCATTTGCAAGAAATCCATAATTCATTTATTTTTGCCAACTCAATGATACCCCATCATTTAGTGGCCAAATACTTGCTTCTGTGGAACAGAGGTGATTTAGAACTGACAAATTCCTCTTGGAGCACCCACCACATAATGAAATTTCATGGGGAAGCATTCACATAGAAACCTGGCATAAAGCCAGAGGAGTTGGAATCTCTGATTCCTGTTGAAAATTGAATTTCTTGGTAGTTTTTCCTTCTGGCTTTCAAAAAGAACTTCCAGCAGAAATGAAATCTGGAATTGCTTCAGCTCTCAGCATCTAGATGCTTCTCAAAATAAAAAGGCATCTGTTTGGAGCATATCCCCTTGCTTTTTTTTTCTATTTTTTTTAATTATTATTGCAACATTTACATGCACTGAATGTTTTTTGTTTTGATTTTTTTTGTATGTTGTGACACAGTATGTAACTTTAAAAAAAACAAAACTAAGCTTGTGGGATGGAAACTGTGAAAGTTTGGCAAGTGAAGTACGTTTTCTGCATTTTATCTTTTTGAAGATAATGATTTCATGGAATCTCACACCCTTTGAGTAGACGCTACCTGTTTTCCCTTCTGGAGTTTTAGGCTGTAACCAATAGGACACAAAAAGGAGGCAAAGGAAACTGTGAGAGACCACAGGACTCTCACAGACCTATTTCTGTACTATTTCAATAATAGAAATCATTATGAAAATTCAAAATTGAATTCTAATAAAAATTGTAAAACAATTTTACTTAGAAGTATAAAGTACAATATTTAGTTTTTGTCTTCTCCTTTGTATGCATTTGTCTTGCTGAAACATATATATATCTCATCGTTGTAACATGTCTATTATTATTGATGATAATAACTCAGTTGTTTCTGTGATACAGATCAATTGTACTTGATACATAAGTGAATTAATTTGCCTCTATGTGTGCTTGACTATATCATACTTATAAATCTGTAACTCTGTATAAAAACATCTTAATTATCTTGGCTTCTTATATGTCTCTTTTTTGTATGTAATAGGTAGAGGATAAAAGCTTGTGTCATGATTTTATTTGAAGATCAGTGATATAAGAATTAGGAAAACAAAAAAGTCTTTAAACATATGTTTGAGCATTTAATTCCATAAGTGAAAGGCACAAAGAAAACAAAAGGGTAGATTCAGAGACATACTAAGAAAATGAGATAGCAATTTCTCTATGAAAAGCTTTCGAGATAAGGAACTTGCTTACAGGAGGTTTAATACTCAGTTCTTCGTCCTGTCAGAGACATATGCATACACAACCTTCAACTCCTGGAAAAAAATCCCAAACTATTAAAAGAGAGGATAATAAGGGATAGTAAAAAAGTATTGATCTGTGTATTTCCATGTTAAGCTATTGTTGTGTGTGTGTGAGCAATTAAATCCTCAACTGACATCCTGCAGCTTTCTGTTTCTAACACAAAAGCCTATACATAAGCCAACAGAGTAAACATCTTAAACATTTTGTTTTCTCCACTGAAAAGAACATTTCAAGTGTAAAAGTGAGAGAGACAATCTCATCAAAAGAATCTGTTGTCTTGAGTAGAAAGATCACACTGCTCAAGTCTCCTGGTTGCAGCAGTAAGAGGACATTTATTTCTCTAGTGAATGTCCAAAGCATTGTAGTGAGTTATTTACTGTTTGACAATTAAAATTTAAATATTTTATACAAAGTGGAATACCTCTCATAGGAAAGACAGCAGTTTTCTTGTTGTGAATCACTGGACTGAGGCCAGTGATTTATATAGTGATCATGAAATATCCAGTAATACTTTCCACAATCCTTTGGATTTTTTTGCATTTGACAACAGCACTAAAGTGCCTTTTTCTTTTTCTGTATACCTCATTTGTTCTCTGATTTGTCTCAAACATTTTCCAGTTGGATCTTACTTACCTGAAAGAAGTCTTGTGAGCTTTATAAACTCAGTGAAACACATATTCTACAGATGAACAGATAATTTCTGTTTTTTCTATTCAAAGATAACCCAAGTTTGAGTAGTCTTTGGGTTCATTTATCTTATCACTTAAAATCTAATGTCAGATCTTGCAGTAAGAATATGTGCATTCATCACGAATTGCATATTTTCACTTAGAGCTGAGAAACACTATTTTTTTCCAATGTTATTAGCATCTCATGGGTCTGAGGGAGTGTTGTTTTGAAATTTGACCTTTTTAAGAGACAGAAAAAAGCCAGGAAGGAGATGTAACAGCATGTCAACAGCACTTTTCATCATGCATATCAATATATTTTTTCTTAGATTCTCCATGATTTTCTCCATAATTTTTTTAAACGTATTTTTGAAAAAAAAACCAAAACCTCAAACCACGCATAAAAACCCAAAACCCCCATTGATACCATATTCTTATTCTTATGGTTTTTAAGTATGGTATTTCATTGGGTTTTGAGTTCTGCTGCTGTGAGATTACAGAGTTTTCTGTTTTTTTCTGGTAGTTTAAAATTACTTTTATTGTACCAGTTCAGCATATGTTCTCACCCATCATACCTTCTACATTAAGAGCAAAACCTCAAAACATTTTTTTTGTAAATGTGCACAAACATCAGTTTTCATATAGAAGTCTATTTCATCTTTAATTTTTCTTATTCTCTACCTCAATAAAATATTTTTATTAACTAATAAGGGTAATATTCTTTTTCTTCACTATTGTCATTAATTTTCATATTTCATTGTGTGTTTTCTCTTGAAGAGAGAATTCAGTGATGTACCTGAGAATATTGTTCAGTTCTGTGGAGATGATTTTATAAAATTATATATAATGTTCTAATATAATAACAAACATGAAAAAATGTGAAAATGTGAAAATCTGTTTAAGTCTTTATTAAAACTTTGGCTTGCTGTGTGTTCAAAATGATGTATAACTTCTGTAGCATTTGATATGATATGTCGCACATGATAAACTATATTTTCTTTTAATTACATTGATGTCTGCTTTCATTATCTGTTTAATTTCATGAATACATAGTCTTTCTCCTGTATTGAAAGATTTAATATTTCTCTTTATTTTTTGGTTACAGAAATTTGTCATGAGTTTCTGCACTAATATAAATGGATACATCCTGAATTTCACAAGTCAAAACACACTGCTGAGATGTGCATTCAAATATGAAGGACTACTCTGCATGCTTTAGAACTGCAAGACTTTGTCTAAAGTCCACAAAGTCACTCTAATCTGCTGTTGAAGTCAACAGAAATTTTATTGTGAATTTTGATTGGTGTTTGAAAGAGCACTGTGAGAAAAGTTCATATTTAAATACATTTCATGCTCATTCTCTTTTCCATTCAATGGAGACTGATTATCTGAATTTAGGTCAGGAATTGCCTTTAATATTTCCATCAGACAACTCTGTAAACCTACATGTTCATGTTACGACATAAGTTCCAGCCATTGCTTAACAGCAGAATCAAGAATTCATGTGCTAATTTAACTTCTAGCCTATGTGAAAGCCGATATCTCTTGCAGAAAAACAGAACACATTTTTTTCTCAAAAAGTACCTTCATGATTCCTCCTGATATTTAATAGTTATTTTCAGAATAAAATAAAAGTAATAAAGATACTCAGAGGCAATCAAAATATCACTGACATTAAGAAATTATAATAAAAGCATTAAAATAACCATTATATCATTAGCTATAATAATAGCAATAGTAGTAATGATGAAATATGATCCATTAATAGAACACACATAAAGGAATGTATAGTCCTTAAAATGAAGAGTTCATTCCCTCTCTTCATTTACTTTCATACCTCAAATATTCAATTTAAGCAATGTAATAGCATGATTAGTCATGTGTTCTTTGAATTATGTAAGAATATAAATATAAGCATGGGATGATAATCAACGTAGTAATTTGTATTTTCACATGGGAAAATTACAGTACCTATTATTAGATTTATTGTAAGATCCAGTGATGATTTTCTTGCTTCATTATAGTAAGTGGTCTATTTGCTTGTGACTGCAGTTGAGTCACAGTTTCAGCTCACATCCTCAGCTCATAATTCACTATGTCTCCATTGAGTTCATTGATTTGAAGCCAAACCACATATGCTAAAGTTCTAAGGAACTATTTCTAAAACATCTTGCAAATGCAATAAATAATGGCTTTAAAATATCATATAGAAAGTTTATTCTTTATATTTTAACAGGATTATGATGTACTTTCTAAGACATATGTCATTCACACAGATGTATGCTGAGGATATCCTTAATTACTCCTTAATAAATGAATTATCTTATGCTACGTTTCACCAGTTCTAACTGGTTTGACTTGACCAGTCCTTGGAAGCCTACTCATGAAAACACAGTGTACATGGAAAACAATGTTTGCAGCAGGGTAGTGGCCCTGGTCCCTCAACCAAATAATGGACCCTTTATCAGATGCTTGGTACACTTTATTGTAGGAGCTGTTCATGACACAAAAATTAAAACATTGTGTGGGTAGGATACTACAAGTTTCTATTACAACGAAGCAGGACTTATAATTCTATCTCGTTTGGGTGAATCCTGGTGTGGTTGACTTCATTCTGCTCACATAAGAAATACTGCTATAACTTCATGAGTAGTGTTTTGTGTCCTGTATTAGAAATGTTCTGGGCAAAAGCTGTGGTTTAGTGCCTTGTTGTATGAAATGTTTCAGTTTTTACTGCAGACAGAAGGTATTGCAGATATGTACAAATTGAAGCTCAGATATAAAGCTATCAAATTCCCTCATTAAAATTTTTCCACTATTGTTTGTAAGTCTCCTCTCACCTCTTCCAGTTTTTAACTTAGTTATTAACTCTTGCTGGCAACCACTGCATTTTACTTCCACCTGGATGATCAAACAAACACGTTTTTATGAGAGCAGATGCTAATTCACAAGCATACCAGGGGATGTGTGATGTTATGTAACAGCACAGCCAACTTCTCCTTGCTCATGTTTCTGCCCTCCTAGATGCTTATTAAAACTGCATTCCTAGGAAAAGTTTAACAGGTATTTCAAACTTGTACCTCTCTCATACCAACATTCTATAAATAGTTTTGTGTCAAAGCATGTTATGCTCTTAGTGAGCATATAGTTTTCCAGGATGTTGATCTGTCTCAGCTTGAAGTTAGAAAACACTATTGTTTTCTCTGTCTTCCACTCTGCATTCTAGTGGATAGAAGTTTATTTTATAAGGCATTTGTTTTGTATGAAGAAAAAAACAACTTCTCACTAATCAAAATCCTTAACTAGCTCAAGCAATCTAATTTAAGTAAACTTTTGACTTCTAAGAAATGTGTGCTTTCAGTTGGTGTTCCCCTGAATGGCAAGATTGAGCCACAGCAGAGTTTCTGATACCTTTGTGTTATTGTTGCCAGTTTTTACAGATGTTAGGTGGGAAATACTATACTTCAGAACTTTCCGCTTGTGGGTTGCAGTTGTAAGAAATGTACTTCATCAAATGTCATTGTAAGGCTAACTTGTTTCAACAGGACCTGTGCTTCAATCACAAGGCACGACATGTACGCATAGGGCAAAAATAAAGTTGCCTAAGCAATGTTTAATACAGTATATCAAGAGTTTAAATTAAATTATCTGTGCACCAAATGAGCTGAATCTTGTTGAAATGTAATCATGTCATCTAAGTAATACTATTTTAATGTGGCTTTTTTATAAACCCATTAGTTAGACACTGTACTGAATTACATGAATGTGTACTCAAGGACAATAAATTTCAGAGATCATCCAATCATCATATCCATCTAGTAAATCACACTTTTTGATATATATTTAACAAAATAATGATTTGAATGGCTGACTATTTCATTTTCACCAGACAGACTGATGTGTCCATATTTCTTACAAATAAGAAAAGGCTTTGGCTGCAGGAGGTAAATATACATCTTTTCAATGAGAGTGATTTGTTCTGAATGCAATTCGTCTCTGAGATGCTCACAGACCAGTAGTACATTGTTTTCTCTGTAGCATTTTGCTGGCTTTGTGTGTTTTAATTTTAGAGCTAATGTCTTTCAATGCTCTTCTTATTGAAAGTAATGCAGCACTAATGAACCAATGTTCAAGCCAAGAAACAATGAAACACAGTTTTGTAGTATCATTGCAAAAATAACACTACTGGCCAAACAAGTGTTTTACTAATACCTTGAAATGCCCGGTTAATGGTAAAGGTTATTTAAAAAAAAAACAAGGTAAAATACTGACCATCATATAATTAGCAACATGTCTTTATAAGGCTCTTTTCTGATCTGACTGAGAGTATGTACTTTAAGAGGTGTTCAGTAGATACACTTTGTTAGAAAAACTGATTTATCTTCCTAATTCTAAAAGAGAGTCATTGGCTTCAGTGTTATGGCACTCAATAGTTTAGAATTCAAGAGAATCATGATACATAGCCTAATCAAAGAGCTGTTATTTGACCATTTTTAAGTGGACAGGTGTGCCCTTGGCCTTTCCTGTTTGTCATGAGCCTATTTCATTCACTTTTTTTTCCTCAGTGTGTGTTACTCACAAGGTGCCCATTAATCACATCTCCTGTCCTGAATAGGTTGCAGTGAATATCTAGACAGCTGCTGCAAGATAAGTGCTCTGTGAGTGGACATGAACCTATTAGGCTGTAAGGGCCAAACATTCAAACTGAAAGGGCTTACAAAGGCCAGAAGAGACTTAAAATAAGAAAGAAAGGATGTGTGAAGATGGGGATACTGAATACAATGACCATGACCATCAACCACTTATCTAAAAATGTTTATTGTTTACAGGCTATTTGAAACCTCAAATGGAGGAATATTGAGATGACATTATTATAGGATAGTTTAGTGCTTGCAAAAATCTCCAGCAACTCTGGAAGCTGCATTATAGAGTAATTCTCTTAGTAATACCACTCTGTCCAGGCATAATATGACGCTAATGCAGATTCTCAGTTTCAGGTATTCAGGCTAGTTTGAAACGATTTCAGCTCCAGCTGGCACAACTGTCTCTGTGTTGACATACACATAAGAGCCTTATCAGAAGAGGAAAGACTTTCAGTACTATGAATCAATGCATTACATTGATCAAAAGCAAAAAACAACAAAGCACGGAAATATGGAAAAAAATATTAAAAATCAGAGTGTTGTAGGGAAACCACTTCTACTCTACATAGACCTTTGAGTGATTGTCTTCAAAAGCTCCATAACAAATGAAACTGGCATAAATCAAGGGAAAAACAGGTTGGCAGGAAAAGACAAGCTATTAATATCTTTTAGCAAAATATGCTGGGAGAGGGGAAATATTTTCTCCTTGAAGCTATGGAGATAGAAGAATAGCAGTTGGGTAGATGCTCATGAGTACAGGAACGGCTGTTTCACTCACTGTTTCTTCTCTTCAACAAGAGAAAAGGCCAGTCAATAGAGTTCAGTAATGCTGTCTAAAAAGGACTTGCCACATAATGTGAAAGAAAAGGGAGAATGTCATAGTGAGCTGACTTTCAGTGTAGGAGTATGAAACACAAAAGCAATAACAAGACTTGGTACAAGCACTGTTTGAATTTTCACATTATGTTGCCATGCTGGGTATATGTTTTTAGAGTAGGATAGACAAGATAGTCATATCCTTTCCTTTAACTGTCAGATTAAACAGGGAATACACTCTATTTTCTGGTATATTAGCTTTTGAAGCTCCAGAGACTATAGATGGGTCAAATCTATGAACCAAATAACTGTCCTTGGACCCTTTCCGAGCTTCATCATCAGAGACTGCAATGGCATACTGCCTGTTCTCTTCTGCAAAGTAAAGATAATATAGTACTTTTTCAAGTATATGGATTTAAATAACTTTCAAGACACTATTAAGTTTCATTCCTTAGTTAACTAGGTTATCCTCTATCTTCTTCTCTTGTACTAGTCAGCTCATACAAACCAATCTTTTTTTTCTTTTTAATGCCCATGTATTTGATAATAGTCTTTCCAAATCATTCGAGGTTATGTTACTGGTGAGTGAGTCAGTCTATCCTGATAACTCTCTTCAATGACAGTAGATGGGATTTCTCAACATCATCCAGGTGATAATATAATGGTAATACATTATAATAAAGTAAAGTACAAAAGACTGTCTATTTTGTTGGTCAAACAGTGGAAGATTTCTTTTGGCACTTCATGTTTGTTCCTACTTCCTTCGTTATCTACAGTAAATTATCCATTGACTTCCATGACAGTGAACTAGTTGTTACATGCTAATCACACCACTTCCAACCCTGCAAGTCAGTGGCAACATACTGTATAGTAGATAAAGATGAGGAGTGAAACCCAGGACAAGCCAAACCCTGACCTCAAAATATATTACCATGAATATTTTATAACTATTATTTCTACTTGGAAAATACTGACACATTAAAATGTATATATATTTATTTTTAAGGAGTTTAGGAAAATTTCAATTATCTTTGTCTATTTTAAGGTTTACAGATCCTGAAAGAAGTTTCTAATCATCATAAAAATAGAAAAAGCTGCAATTACTCAATGGTCAAATTTCCTGATGATCAATGAGGAAAGTAGGAGCAAGATCAGACTTCTAATACATTTGAGAAACTTTCTATTTACTACTCTTTTGGGGCTTTCAGTATGGATCATTCACTATTTGAACATTCTCAGCTTCATGGTGATAGTAGAAGATAAAATATTTTCATTACCAAAGATTCAATGAGTCCAAATGTTTGTCTTTGTGGCTTTTGCATTTGTATCACTTTACTGATCTCAAGTATCTGTTAATCAGTAACTTGAGAGTTTCCAAATGTTCCTCGGTATTTTTTTTTCTTATAATTTTAATTTTTCTTCATTGGCTAGCATAGACTGCCTATAAACTGCATGAAAAGCTATGCTTCTAAAATTTCATTATTCTTTAAAAAGCCTTTTCAAGCTTTCTATAGATTAAAAATTAAACTCTAATTTCTAAATTATTTAAAAACTCAAAGTTTCATCAGTCTTACCTCTAATTTTAATCTTATGGTACGTCGATATAAAGATGTGAATGGCTTAAACTACATGAATTTTTTGTTGGGGCAGAGAGAGTTAAATCTCTTTTCTCAAATGTATGTGCTTTTGACAAATTCTGAGACCACATGAAAGACAGTAGGGACTTAGAAGAGAAAGTGGCAGGTGAAATGCTACTCTATATCTGGCTTTATGCATAAAAGAGATGAAATTGTATGCAAATCAGACATCTGTGAAAGCAGATGAAAAATTATGACACGTGCAAAATACAGGAGAAAATTATTGTTAAAAGATTGTAGCCTTTTAAAATTGACATGGTTCCATGACCAGATTACACATACCCAGGAGTGCTGAAGGAATGGGGGGATGAAACTGGCAAAGCATTAGCAGCATTTTCACAAGTTCACTCAATTTTTATTCACTTCAAGAGCCAGAGATGGATCTGAAGACTGGGAAAATGGGTCACTCTGCTTCCTTACTTTATAAAGATGAAAAGGAGGAAGGGATATAGATGTGATAAAGTCAATTCAGTCTTTTTGATAGTGTTGTAGGAAGAGGGGAAAATGTTGTGAAAGCCTGAAAAAATGAGAGATATAAAGTATAGCAAAGGGTAAAATGTCATTCTGTTTGTTCAGCACTATTCAATTAAGGTCATCTCATATCTCTCCAGAGGAGAGAATTTCTCTGTGCTTAAATGTATTCATATTCTTCAGGATGATAATGTTGTGGTAGATAGGAAACATCAAAGAAGAATAATCTGTACACACCCTGCTAATTTCTCCACATCAAAATTACATGTACTTTAAAAACTGCTTTGAGAGCTTCCACTTTGGAGTCCTGGATAGACAGGAACAAAACAAGAGATAAGTTTCTGTACTTCCAATTTCTTTGCCAAATTTGAAAAGGCTAAACTGTTTAAAAATGTTTGAAATAAAAGACAAAAATAGAAATTCTATTATGCTATATCAGGATGTGATTTTTTTCCCCACCTTTCAAAGTGAATTGTAGCTTGGGTTTGGTTTAGACATGCAACAGCACAATTTAACTGCAGCAGTGAGAATCTGTTTCAGATATCCTGCATATAAACTCAACTTTTTTGTTTTTCTTGTTGAAAGCAGTTATTCTCCTCCCATTGTAGGAAAACCATGACTCCTTGAAGAGCCAAGATTATGGTTTACTTAATTCATGATTAGCTGTCAATGTTGTTAATGTTTCTACACAGTTTAAATACTGGAACATGCAACTATGTCTTGAAAGCTGGAGTAATGCGTGTGTATAGTCAATGACACTGGTCAATACAAACTGCAGATACCACTGCTGAAATCTTGCAATGCTTCTTAGCAAAGCTCATGTACGTAGAACTTCCTATATTTTTATTTTAATGTCTGATGCAGAAATGCAGACATCCTCTTATGTATGGACACCACAGTTTAGTCCCACCATGATCGTTTGCTCTGAAATTCATAATGAGACTTATCTTCTACCACTGGAAACAGGGAAAGGTTTCACATGCTGCTTGAGACTACACGGTAAAGCCAAAAAATGCGTGATGAACCAGTAGTAATCTCCACTGTGCTTTGAAATGGTGCTTGTTTTCGGAAAGGCTCAGGAATGAGATGTTTACAGAATCCCAGTGCTTCAAACTACAGACGTATCTGTTTTAAGCCTATACTTATCTGTTACGAAAGTACAAGCCCACAGAACAGTAAATAAAAGATAAGATGAACAGAGGTTGTATTGATGCACATTAAAATCAATTAGATCTGCCAGTGTAGCATTTTGGTTGTTCCTCTCTCAGTATATTTTCCTACAGAATTTAGACTTGCTTCAAGTGACAAAGTGCTGCTGTAGCATAGCTGGTGTAGTCATATAGAATGTGGTCAATAAAACACAGTTGCAGAAACATGCCAAAACTGGAAGTACTCCACTCTTCCCCAAGTATGTTTCTTCCTCTAATGTATTGGAAAAATCAAACAACTTTTGGCTCTCTGTAATAATTACTAAATTATAACTGATTTTTTTTTTTCCATCTAGCTATGGAACCAGTATTAAACAAATATTTATTAAAAGAGTAAGTTTCTATTTTTAAGGTAAAATAAGTGTGTCATAGAATCACAGAAGGGTTGGAAGAGACCTCGAAGGATCTAGTTCAACCCCCCTGCCAGAGCAGGTCACACAGGAACTTGTCCAGGTAGAGTCGTATCCTCTTACTCATAGGCAAGAAAATTCACCAGACACCACATACAGCTATTTCATAACTCTTGTCTGCAAAGTCAGGAACACATGTTTGGAGGGTCAATATTCAACTTTCTTTATGCTACATCTATTGTAACAGTTTGTACTAGTTAAGGATGCAGCACAAAAAATTGTTCCATGATCAAAAACTGTAAGAAAAAGTTGTGGTTTTCCAGTTTTCAGCTGCTCCTAGAGCTGTGAAATTCATCAATTAACTTACTACTTGGCATCACAAATTGATATTAGCTATAAGCTTTATTCCAGTTTACAAACTCATATTACAGAATTCGCATATGACCAAAACGCAACACATGCACACTAATTTCTGAGAGCAAAGATAAGGAAGAGCTCCATAGGCAAGAAATGTCAGTGGTTCACCATAAGACACAAAAGATGTACCACTCTACCTCTCATAGTTTGAGATGTAAAAAGTACTTCTGAAAAAGTAGAAACGTAACCTCATATAAGTAGTTTATCTAACACTTTTGATTTTCCATTGACCTGGACAGAATTATAACGTCTTGCATTTAAATAACTACTTTTAAAGAGAAGACAGCAATGTGGTTTGGGGTTGTCTTCTGACAGTTATCTGACACCATCATCTAACCTAACTTCAGGCACTTAAAATTTTGATATCCTGTGTGGGATAGATCTCTAGTTCTGTTAAGTAGTCCATGGACACAGGCATTTTCAAGATGATTCACACAGCGTTGGTGAGAAGTTTTTCTCTTGGATGTAGCATACAATGATAATGAGTCAGTAGCTTGAGATCCTTATATCACTCACTAGAAGTTCCCCTATTATCTATGAAGAGATCAGTCAACTGGTTTAAAACAGGAGCATCTAAACTAGACACATTATCAAAATGAACCTTACCCCTGAAATAATGAATAATCTAACATACAGTTCCTTTGAAACAATCTGTTACTTTCTATAACAAAATCTTGTTTCTCATTGCTGATTTCATCAGATGAATCCTGTAAACAATGAGCACTGATGTATCAATTGATTATAGTAACCAAGGAAAAAAACCCCTATATTCTGAAATAACTAACATTAAATTCTTATCCAGCATTGGTGGCGAGTGTAACTGCTTTAGTTATATCTATCAAAGAAATAAATAAACTGTAAAGATTGAGGGAGAACTGCAGAACAAGTGATTTCCTAAAGGAACTGTAAATTATGTCAGGAAACTGAAGTGGGGAATATTTGCCCAAAGAGACAAAATGCGTTCTTATGTTTCAGTCTCAAAAAAACCACAACAGTCAGGATTAATATGACAGTCATTTTCTCTCTGTCATTTCCAGAAGTATTTTGAATGCTCTTATCCATTAATTACTCTGAAAGGCTAAGGAATCCATTTTAAACTGTGGTACATTATACGCATACTTACAGTAATGCTTTAAGTCACTAATTATCATCTTCCATTTTAACAAATTATCTAAATGATAATTCAGTAGCCCATTACCAGTATTTTTGCTGCAGACATAGTGTTACTTTACCACCTTAAGTAACACCTTTAATTATGACCATCTTTATTTAAAAGTTCTCGGGATTTACCTACCTCCTGCTCAAAACCATTATTTTTAATGACAAATCCATAAAAGGCAGAAGAAAAGCAGTAACACTGATCTTAAATTTAACCTGGAACTGTCAATCTCTCTTATTTCCTTAGGGACTAGACTGAAGCAAGACTGAAGGGCTGGGATGATTCTTATACAATATGAGATTTTTACGAATACAAATTTGGTCTGGAATGCTCATGGTCTTCTAGTTGTGATTAGAGCTGTATCTTCCATTTCCTTTTCCTTCCTTCTCTCTCTGAAACATTTTCTTCTTTTCTAGAACCTTAAAGCCTCTCAATAAATCCATTACTGCACAATGAAGACCAGTTGTTAATATTTTATGAGATTGATGAATAATTCCCACCACTTTGTCAAGACAAAATAATTAGCAATATTGGAGATAATTCCAAACAATTGCAAGTAAGTCTTGACTAGAGATGTCAAAAACAAGAAAAAGAAACTTCACTTTTCAAAACTGACATGAAGCTATGGTTGTCACATATTAGATAAATAAATATTTAATGTAGTGTGGAAATTAATATTCATATATTCAAGTTCTATATGACACAAGGACTTGGCACATTTCTTTCTAAATGAAATAATAAAAATTTTTAACCACATTCTATGAGTTTGACCCTGAAACCTTTACATTCTGAAAGAATGTCAAGCTCTGTCCTACAGCATTAGCACAACGATTTCGGAAGTTTCATATGTAAATCTACATGCCAACAACAAAATGAAAACAACCTATCTTTCAAAGCAATTATAATATATAGATACATCTATGTATTGACCATTAACTGAAGAAGAATTTATTACAGACACTATCTTAAAAGGTCAAACACAAACAACAAGATTGCCCACAGTTTGATTTTCAATTTACTTTTTCTTTACTAGGATTGTACACAAGCTGTTTTTGAATACATCAAACAGCTAATGTTGAATAATTTCTTATAAAAATAATATGACAAGAATAAGAGTAAAAAGCACTTGCCATGATTACCTCCCAAAGAGGGTTCAGAATTGGCCTAAGACGGAAAATCAGATTTAAAGTTAATATTGTGAGCATTATAGACCTGGTTACATTTTTTAGCATAGAACTATACTTGTTGATCCAAAAGGCTCATTGCTGGCCTGCATTCATAACTGCCTAACAAATGTATTGTTTGCCTAAATCATGAGGACCATTATTTTCTATACCTAAAAAGTGCATGTTATATGAACTTGTTCTCCTTCTGTGCCCAGTAAAAATAATACAAAACACTGGCATATCCAACTAGTGTCTAAATTTGTCATGAACCCTCAAATATTTTTTCTTGAGTATTTTTAACACTGATAATTTAAATCTCTTGTATATAACATATTGCTTCAACATTCCAGAATAATTTAACCAAACAGAAATCTGATTAATTTTAATATTCTACATATGTGTTAGAACAAAGCTATAGTACTCCGTTTAAATGGTTTATTTCATGAAATCTTATATTTTCGATACTTTGTGCAGCTTTTAGGTCCCAGTAAATATTTACAAGAGATTTTGTAAGCACTTTACTTGTATTTAATATTTAGTAATAATTTTTTTTTCCCGCATTTTAATCATCAGCTTAGTTTTATTACTGAATGGGAAGAATTCTGCATCTTTTAAAAGATGACAGTAATGTTTCAGAAAACAAAATAAAATGTGAATTAGGAGAGGCTAAATATTTTTTTTCAAATGTATTCTCTTACTTGCCTTAAGAAAAAGGAGTTGGTTTTTGAGGTTTTTTTTTTTGTAACAGATGTTATCTTAAAAAGGAAGTCCCTAAATAGAATTTTGGATAAAAGTTCAAAATAAATACAAATATAATTAGTTAATAACTGACATTTTTTAAAGCAGAATAATTTCTTAGTTTTTAATAACTCCTTAAAAATAAACATTTTGAAAATGAATTGTATTAGTCACAGGTTGTGCTCTCTTCTTTACAAGATGAAATGTCATATTTTCTTTTAAATTATTTTTAATTTGGACCAATTTAGAATCCAGAAATAAGTGTCTACTCTGAAAACGAAAGATAACTGAGAACTAAGACAGGGTTAACATTCTTTAGTAATCTAGAGAACCTAGAGGCTTGAACAGTAATTCTATCTTAAGCAATTGCCTCAATTCCTATTTAGGGACTTCTGTCTTATTAAATTAAGTAATACATTATCCATTTGTTCTAAGTTCTCTTACTACATATTTTTTGTCTAATCTCCTATTTCTTCTATTGTATACATGCATTTTGTTGCCTTACTTAAAGAACTATTAGTCATTTAAATACAACTGAAAGATTAAATAAAGTGTTGTTGGAAAATACTGCCATCTAAATTTAAATTCCTTTGGTCTCTTGTTTAGATTCCTATCTTAGGATTTGGTAAAATGATTCTTCAAAAAGAACTGTCTTATCAAGCTGAACATCAGCAAAGTTGACTTTTTCCATTACTGAACAATCAGGAAATTCATTAAAGATCACATTATGGAAGCAGATAGTGGGAAAAATTGGACAATTTCACGTGCAATCAGCAAGATAACTTTGCTAACAAGCATTTAAAACATGAGAGATCAAAGTTGTGCACGCATTCACTCCAGAATATTTATCATCACCCTGCTTTAACATGTATATAAATCAGTAGGTGAACTAGACTTTCCTATATTCAAATAATTTAGTAAACAAAGAGAATGACATTATAAATTTCTAAGTTAAACTTTTCTTCAGAAATGTTTAAATCCCTTCTCTTATGTTCTTATTTTATGTAATGTCTTTATGCATTTTTTCTTTAGCAAATGCCATGACTGGCCGACCAGGTAATATTAAAGGGTGTTAAGATATGAAGTTCACATGTCTTTTATAATTCATAGTGAATTCAGAAATCCATGTGAGATTTAAAAATAGCCTTTTAATCCATTTTTCATCAGTTATCTGGATTTTTTTTGCTTTCATACATATGCTAAGATATGGGTTTATTTGCACATCTTTAATGGTAAACTATTTAATGTTAAACTTGTTAAACTATGTCTAATTAAATTATTTACTATGTAGATCTTTAAATCTGTTTCAATAGTTTTCCTTAGAAGGACTAAATTCAATAGCACTTGTTATAATATATTTCTATATTTTTCTCAGTGATTGAAATAATATGCTGTATCAATAGTGCAGAAAATGTTATTGGTTTTAAATATTTGTTTTGTTCAATATGAAAAGTGGTTTAAAAACATCTGAAGCACTTTTGAGTAAGTCGTAGCTTGTCTGAAAATATTTTCAAAACTGTTGCACACACAGAATCACACAAAATGATACATACACTTGTGAAATTTATTTAATACAGGAAATAATATAAATAATTGAAAACTTTCAAGAATCACACAAAATGATACATACACTTGTGAAATTTATTTAATACAGGAAATAATATAAATAATTGAAAACTTTCAAGAGGTATCAACTTGTTTAGTCCATAATTTTCTTTAAATTAGAAATCCTAAATTGGCAAGATTCTCTTTCTATGGAGGTATGGATTATGTCTTTCATTTATGTATATTACTCTCATCTAACTTACCTATTGCACACACAACATATTTCTCCTAATTAAGGAAATTCATGCTGTTGGGACAGAGTGGGATTAGACTACTCCTTCAGGGCTGGCAAACAGGGTGATCCAGGGTAGTCAGTGCCCTCTCCAGCAGAGCACAGTTGCACAGGGGCTGGTAACAGGCTCCATCAACAGCTTTCAACAAGAAGAGATGAATCATACCTTGGGCACATCCCAGAGTTTCAGTCAGGAGCCAAAGAAGACGGAGACAGAGACAAGGCTAGAGACTAACAACAGCATGAGTCCATCAAGGACTATTAGTGTACTCAAGACTGTACCACAAACAACTATCTGAAGTTTGTTACAAAAAGACTTTAAAAACCTTTCTGAGATGGAAGCAAAGCAAGACCTGGGCAGCTAGGACTAAGTTTCAAAGCTGGAGGCTCTACACAGTTTTAACTAAGAAACCTTGGAAATATTTGACAAGAATCAGCTGCAAACAGCACAATAGTACACTCTGGAGAACCACTGTAAATATCAGATTTCCATTTGCCTTCTATTATTTTCCCTTTATTTAAAAGGCACAACTGGGCTCTATTTATAGATTTGGGTCTTGTTCCTCCAAAGGGCAAGTAAGGATAGGAAGTTAATCATATGTGAAGTTCTGCAGAAGTGTAAGACTTTATCTTACTGAGATGCTCAATCTGTAGTAGACTCATTATTTGTTTGGCATGCTCTAGTTTAGGCATCTGTACCTCATCTGTTTGTAAGAAGTCAGAAGCTTTAATTTTCTTATAGTCTCAGATGGGATGCTAGAAGATGGAACTTCAGGCCAATCTTCCAAAGTTCTACACCTGGGGAGGAATAACTCAATGCTCCAGTATATGCTGGGGGTCACCCAGCTAGAGAACAATCTGGCAGTTTTCCCTGAGGCTTCTAATGGACACCAAGCTGGACATGAATTAACAATGTGCTCCTGTGGCAAAGAAGGCTGAGGCTGCATTAGACAAATTGTGGCAAGAGTTCAAGGGAGGTGACCCATCCTCTCTACTCAACATTGGTGAGGCCTCCTCACTCTGGAGTACTGTGTTCAGTTCTGGGCTCATCACTAGAAGAGAGACATGGATGTACAGGAGACAATCCAACAAGTGGCCATTGAGCATCTCTGTTATGAGGAAAGGCTGAGAGAGCTGGGGCTGTTCAACCTAGCAGCAGCTCAGGGGGATATCTTATTAATTTGTATCTATACCTGAGAAGAGGGTGCAAAAAGGATAGAGCCAGGCCTTTTCAGTGGTGTCTGATGACATAAGCAGAGGCAATGCATACAAACTGAAACACAGGAGGTTCCCTCTGAACTTAAGGATACTTATTCTTACTGTCAGAGTGATGGAGAACCAGCACAGGTTGCCCAGAAAGTCTGTGGAGTCTCCATCCTTCGAGATACTCAAAAGCAGTATAGACATAGTCCAGAACAACTGGCTCTAGGTGATTCTGTAATGTGATCAGTGTGACATACTGCCCCTCTCTGTGGGGTGTTTTAGGTACGTTGGCAGAGTGAGTCTTATTTAACCAATGTGTGACATTCACACTGGAAAGGCTGGCTTCACACTAGAAAGGCTGGCTTCCTACTCAGGATGCATTAAGTCATGTTTATACCCACATGTCTTACTTTACAAATTTGTAGGTGGGATTATTCTTTTCATGTCTGAGTAAAATTCATTTATTTAGGTTTTTAAAATTAGTCTCTGAAAAGGGTTGATTTTCACTTGCAAACATTTTCACTGCAAAAGATGCAGAAACAAATGAGAAAACTCCAGGGAACTTTCTAATCCCAGTATTTTGCAGGACACTTACTTGGGAATGAGGAGATCTGAGCTTTAAGTCTCATTTCATTCTTGTGGTTAATTGTGTCCTGTGAGCCTGTATACTGAACTTTGGGTGTATGTTCTATTATTGTCCTTTAATGAAAAATAAAGATATTTCCAGAGACCACTAAACAGCACCTTGGAATGTAAAATGTATGTGTGAGGGTTTTTTAATTTATTCATGGCTTTATATTTTAAAAATAAATAAATAAATAAAAGAAATGTGTGATTATTTAGTTGGCTCCAGGAGGCTTTTTACACTGCCAGGAAGGATCAGACCCTTGAACTATAAACAACTTCCAGCCTACTCAAAATCTGTAAATATAAAAATCAGGAACCCAACGAGTGGACTAGTGCCAGTATTCTCACAATGGTGCAAATTGCTTTGTCAGTGTCAGCCTGGTTGCACTGAGTAACTTCTGGCAGAGTTTAATACAAAAAGTTTCCTGAGCCAGGAAGATAGGCCAGTGTAAAAAAGTTGAATCAACATTTTGGTAGCTTCATGTTACTGGTTTGCTTTTGTGTTACCATGCACCTGCTTTACTCATTTTCCAATTCCCAACTTTGTTTTTCTAAATCTTTTCTGATCAGATTACATACAATTAAATTACTTTACTGAACAAATCATGTTCATAAATTTGTCTTATTGATTGTCCAGAACACAGTGCTTCAAGAACCTACTGTGCTGTATGGCTCCTGTACAGCTCTGCAAGACAATAAAATGATTTATTTGAATGGATGACCTATCTATGATGGAAAAACAAATCTAATTTCAGTTACTGGTCTAATTAGGATGACTCATGAAAACTGGAACTTATGTTTTAGTATAGGTCAAAAAACAATGAAGAATAATTTTTATTCATTATGCAGACTCATTCTATTTGCTATTTACTAGTATAAATAATATATTACAGTTCATATTTTTGTTGATAATTTTTTTTTTCAGAGAAAGGATTTGTAAGCTGCTTCTGTTGTTCTTTTAGAGATATCTGCAAAAAGACATCAATATTGTGACTGATAATAATACATGATGCAGACATTCCTAGTGAAATAAAAAGATAATGGGCTACATCAGGTTTCTGTTTCTTAGAAGGATTTTTCAGTGGGTTAAAAACCAAAGAGGAAAGCAGCAGAGCTGACACTGGTGAAGCAAGACAAAATGTCTGTCTGCTACATTATCATTGTGTGGGTTTGGTCTCCAGAAAGGCCAAACTAGTACATGTGAGCCATCAGCAAGTGTTGGTGGCAGTACGACACAGAAAATGTCGCTCCTAGACATAGTAACTATGTGCCCACTCCTTCCACAATGGAATATGCAGAAGTCTAGCTGTGCAAGAACATATCACTGACTGAACTTTCAAGCTTTGGTCCACCCTGTTTGCCATCCATCCTTCTCTATCAAATGTAGGTCCTGATCTGTGGTCCTTGGTGTGATCATTGACTTCTTAAAACTCTGGATGTTGCTCTGAAAAGTGGAAAGAGATTCATAGTCATTTAAAATCACAGTGAAAACACCACTTTTCATGAAAGAAGAACAATTCTTCTGGTCACTATGAATACCATGAACCTCTAAAGTGGCTGTTGATAACTCTATGCACTACTAACGACAGATGTTGAGAACAAATCTCACAAAACAGGTCAACATACAAAATCTTCTGATTTTAGGCTCTGATAATATATTAGTACCAATATTAAGGTTAATGTTTTATTTTGCAGTAAATTTTCAAAAAGTTCTTGAGGATTTTGAGTGGCTGTTCTGTAGACAAGCAAAATCCAGAGGTAGAAAGTGTGTTTTCCAGTCATACTTTTTCCTTGTACAGAATGAATGGCATGAGGCATTGTTTTACTGCTTAAAGTTTCTAAAGCCCTCTGAGAGGCTGACATACATTTTCACTTCTTATTCTCAGTACTGGTTTGGAAAGAAGAAATGTCTGGCAAAGTATTTTTGTGTCCTCAGATTAGCTCCTCCAGTAGTGCTAATCTCTGGAGAAAACACTCCTTCCCAGAGGAAACATACGTATATTAAAGGGATGAAGAGTTAATGGACAATCTGAGAAGTGATGCCTTCCAACATTTAATGACAGTGCTGTAAATTAACATAAATCCTTAATTCTGCACTGTGTCGAGAAGCCTTAAAGACCTTTTTCTCCAAGTGAAAGAGAATAAATAAAACCTTTAAGCAGTGGAGCAGCAATAGGAAAAATAAATCAAAGCTGTCACATCCTTCACGAAAATAACCTGGCAAGTATGCTAGTCAAGTCAGTGTGATGTGGGCAAGAAAAAGAAGGGGAAAAAAAAAGCAAGGGTACTTTAATTTCTCTAATTCTTTCAGGTGAACTGTCATAAATATGCTCAGATCATAGTCCTTTACCCAGCAGGAAATATAAGTGAGAGTAAATGTGTACTTTACTGCTAAATATTAAAAGATTATTACATAGAACATACATCTGAGATGAAGTAAGAGATTACATATAATTGCACTAGAGTCAGAAGGAAAATTCAAAGTCCATGAATACCAGTGAGTGTGCAGTACTTCACTTAGCAGACAAGTCCAAAACATGCCTTTCAGATATATTAAGAAATTAGTTTGCTCAAAGGCTGATGTTCATAAAACTGAAGTTTGGAATGTTAGTTCTTTTATTTTTCTATTTTGTTTTATTTTCTTCGTAGTTTTTTGGGGTCTTTTTTAGGAAAAAAAGTGTAAGTAAGGGATTGAAATAGTATAATAAACTAATTTCTGCTGTATTTCTATTATTTAAGAATAAGTGGTTTTACAGGATTCCCCAGATTCTAAGTCATAGAAGTAAGAATATATTCGGCTAATTTATTCAAAATAGAATTTTCTGAGACCTTGTTTGAAAATTCATTTAAGTCAATGTGAATCTCTCCAATAATTTTTAGTGGGAAAAATTCCTAATTATTCCAGGGAGATCAGAACTGGCAGAAGCTATAAAGAAGTGGAATTAAGTACAAAAGAGAATTGTTCCCTACAAGTATATTATAATAATTTATACCAGAACTTACAGTAAGACTATTTTCTTTTTTTTTCCCAAGGGGACTCTGTCTGTGTCTGTGTCACCAGAGATTTTTAACAGCTTCCTATTCAAGTGCTAGTGAGTCTTAGATTAGAGTGCCTGGGATCCAATGTAACTACGCCCATTCCAATGTCTACAGAGAATAATAATGTTTACCAAGAGAATCACAGTTAAACTGCAGTTAGGTTCACAATGAACATGATGTGTGGTGCAGTAGCTCATAACAAATTTCACTTTTAATATCTGTGAAATTCTATTTGATGTCACTGGGAGAGCTACATTTATCCAAATGAACTCAACAATGAATGTGAACTTCTAAGATTAATTTTGTCTATAGACTTCCAATGTACTTGTACATTGTCTCTCTATTACTTGGAAAAATTAAACGTGTTCCTGTCACGCTGCCCATATCTGTTACAAATCCATAGTAAATAATTAGCATGAATGGTTACATGTAATTTGTAAGTCTGTTAAGTTGTTTTGTGCAGAAGAAATCTCCCTGTCTTAGCTTAATGGAAACTATTAATTTCTCATCAACTTTGAAACATCATTCAGCTTTTGGTCAGAGATTTAATTTTAACCCTTGTAAAATATAGTTTGTTTGACTACCTCATTATTTTCTCATCTCCAAATGACTGATTCACTACAAGTACTGATGCCTTTTAAATTTGCTGAGACTCTCTGCTTCTTACTGCTGGCCCCTCTGTTGTGTGGACACAGATTTGTCTTCTCTTGGAAATCTTTATCATTCTTTCAGAAATATGGCAATATCCTCAAACCAGTTCAGTTCTCAAAGGCTGTAAGGAATATAATTTCAAATGACGTTTGTCTGAACTACTACTACTACTGGGGCCACTGCTGTTTAACATCTTTATTAATGATCTGGATGAGGGAATTGAGTGCACCCTTAGTAAGTTTGCAAGTGACACCAAGTTGGGTAGAAGTGTCAATCTGCCTGAAGGTAGGGAAGCATTATAGATCTAGATAGGCTGGATGGCTGGGCCAAGGTCAATTCCATGAATTTCAATAAGACTAAGTGCCGGCTCCTGCACTTGGGCCACAACAACCCCCAGCAGTGATACAGGCTTGGGGAGGAGTGGTTGGGAAGCTGCAAGGCAAAGAGATATCTGGGAGTATTGATTGACAGCAGCTGAACATGAACCAGCAACGTACCCAGGTGGTCAAGAAGGTCAATGCAACCATGGCCTGTATAAGGAACAGTGTTGTCAGCAGGAGGAGGAAGGTGATCATTCCCCCATATTCGGCTTTGGTGAGGCCACACTTCAAATACTGTGTCCAGTTATGGGCCTCTCTCTACAGGAAGGATGTTGAGGTGCTGGAGAAGATGTAGGGGTGGGTAAGAAGCTAGTAAAGGGTTTGGAGCACATCACATATAAGGAACTGCTGTAGGATCTGGGGCTGTTTAACCTGGAGAAAAGAAGGCTCAGGAGAGACCTTATCACTGTCTACACCTACCCGAAAGGAAGTTGTAGTGAGATAGGAGTTGGTCTTTTCTCCATAGTAACAAGCAATAGAACAAGGGGAAACGGCCTCAAGTTGTGCCAGAGGAGGTTCAGGCTGAATATTAGGAGGAGTTTCTGTACTGAAGGGGTTGTCAGGGATTGGAACAGGCTGCCGAGGGAGGTGCTGGAGTCACTGTACCTGGAGGTGTTTAAGAAATAGTTGGATGTTGCACTTAAGGAAATGGTCTATTGGTTGATAAAGCTGGGACAAAGACTTGAACTCGATAATCTTAAAGGTCTCTTCCAGCTGAAATGATTCTATGATTCTAAGATTCTATGATTTTTAACTGTGTGGAAAATAACTCATTAATGCATTTTTTCAATATTAGCCTGGAAATGTACAAGGTTGTAAAACAGTAGTGAAGAACTGGTGTATATCAAAAGTGGATATGAAGTGTCCTTGGTGTTATAATGTTCTTTTGACTTTTGATTACACATTGCTGCAGCTTTCATGGAAACTAAAATGTTATTGCACTGAATTTGGTGGGAATTGGTCTAAGTCTTCAGTTACTCACTGATAAGTTTTGAATTGGGCATATAAAAAAGCAGTTTCGGTCTTGTTAGGCAAATTTATGTTTCCACAGGGTAAAAAAAAAAATCTAATTTATTCCCAAGGGAACAGAACTTGTCTTGGGTCATTACCAAGACAGTACTAAGAACTTCAGTATAAACATGTATACAGCAGTAGAAGAGATAACAGAAGATAATTTTTAAATGTTTAACTAGCTGAATGTCTGCAGATAGTTAAATTTTAATCTTTGTCCCAGCTTTAACAATTATTTTCTAGTATAGTTATGGTAGTCTATGCCCCTGACATTTTCCATATAACTATATGTAGTGTCACCTCTACAGCTGCAAAAATAGTGGAGAAATGAAAATGCAACACAAAATAAGAGGATAGACCATGTGAGGCCCTATTTCAGAGCTATTAATCACTGAAGTATAGGGACAGTTTTCCACGTCATATTTAGTTTTGAAAAAGAATTATTTTTCTGAAGTGTTAATATGCCTATCAGTTCTACATAGGAGAAATGGAGTAATAGCTTTAATGTTAAATAATTATTTGCTGGACTTTTGTTCTGCTTTGGTTTTATGAACTTAGATAATTTTCTTGAGCATGGCCTATTTATTAGTTCGCTGCATGTATTTATCACAACTGAAAGTATTTAAAAGTCGTTATAACAACAGTCACTAAAGTTAGTAAGTGTACTTACAATTTATTAATAGTTCCCAGCATGATTATATTTGTTTTTGTTTAATTTAACTCTTGGTTTCTCAGCTTGTAACATTATGGTTAGATCATATTTTCCACTTCCTATACTACAGTTAGTTTAAAATTCCTTTTATTCAATACAAATCTGGGATTTAAAAAATTTACATATTCTAAGATCTATTAATACATTAGCAAGGTTATGATATACATACAAAAGACTTTTTTCCCCCTTTTTTCTATTGAGAAGTCTTCTCCCAGCTTGCTCTCAGTTTTGTCATTCACTTTATCTAGTGGTCAGAGTGAGCTGCTTCATGGAAAATGCTGGTCTGGAAGTGATCTCAAAGGGCATCTAATTAATGTCCTACCCACAGACAAGGCCAGCATTCCTGAGAGAGATTTGACTAAATTTTTCTGAAAACTCCTCCATGTGATAAACCAGATAAAACGTTCCAGTAGTTAACTTGCCTTATAGTCAGATTCTCTTTTCCTTGATGTTCCAGTTTATCTCTCTCACTTAAATTTGTGACTATCTTTTAACATTCCGTATGTAGGGATTCTTTCTTCAAAAATGGCTACTGTAATTCCTTTCCTCTTTCCTTCAGGTCTATTTTTGTAAAAGTTTGATCATTCTGTAGCACTCATCTGAAATGTGCCTGATTCTTACCTTTGAATGCACTGCTGAATACTGGACACAATATTTCAGTTGGAGATTCTCTAACACTTTGAACAGGAAGATGGGTCCTAATTCTGTTTACACATGTCTATTCATATTTGCTTGTTATTGCAAAAGCACAGCTGTTGCTTTTATTTTGTTTGTGGTCTTTTATAGCCTAGATCATGTCATGAAAAAATGCGATCTAAACCACTTCAATCTAAATCTGTGCTGATGACTTTTAACTTAATTTTAGCTCTTTGCATTCTTCCTTCTAGAACTACATCCTACTTCATTTTCAGAACTATTCTTGAAGCTGTTACTATCATTCCAATTCGATACATAAGTGTGATACGAAACACACTTAAATTAGTGTGATCTGTAATTTAAATGAGCAGACTTTCTAGTGTCTTATCCTGGCAATTAATGAAAATAGAGTAGTGTCCAATAAAGTGATGATCCCAGAAGTCTACAAAAAAGAGCTAATAGTATTTTCCAAATACAATGTTCTAGCTGTTTTTTCTTTTATCTGACTGTTGATCTGAGTCCTCATTTTTTTTTTTTAATTGAGAAGTTCATATGGGACATTTTAAGACCCTTCCTCTGCTTGAGAAATGTGAAAGCTACAGTTTTTTCTTTGTCCATATGATTTAAAAAAAAAAAAACTGTTTATTTTTGAGAAACAGTATTGGTTACTTCGTATTTCCTGCTTTTAATAGGATAATTGCTTACAAATTTTAGTACTTACCTAGTATTTTTCTGTAGCTGAAAACAAACTGACTGCCCCACAGTTACACATCTCCTCGACTTTTTCCTCTTTTAAAGATGCATATTGCAATCCAGACTCCCATCAAAATAATTTAGTCATTTATCTGTGGTTCTCCAATTAAGATTTTTGTCAAATTAGTCAGTCCCTGCAACCACTACAGAGAGAGAGAGAATTTTTGTATGTTTTGATTAAATATTAAATAAGTGTAGAAAATGATCTAATGTAGGTGTCTATATCAAGTGTTTAAACTTGGAGACCAAAGAAAGCTTATGTTGATTCATGAAAACATCTTCCATCCTCCATGAGTTTGCTAGTCTTCATTAATACTTTAGACGTTACTTCTCTAATTAAGCCACAATGAATTTCACTATACTCAGTCTGAAGACATGCATCTGTTCTAGCTTTATTTTGTTGCCTTTATTTTTTATTATGTTAAAATCAACCAAAATCATTTCAAATTTCACTGAAGTGACACTAAACTCTACATTCTTCACATTATCTTCCATGGATAGCTTTCTTTACTAAGAAGTAAATGAGGTCTCTCTTTGTTGTCATCTTTTCACCACAGTATGTTCATTCTTTCTCATTATACTTTATAGTATTTTCTAGTTCTATGTTATTTTGTGCTTTGGTTTTCTCATTCTTGTCCCTAGAGGCTTTCTCCTGCAGTTATCTGAAGTCATTTGACCTACTTTACTATATGCTTACTTCAATATTTGTGATCACTTGAAAGCTCATGGTGTAGAAAAGTTAATAATTTAAAATATTTTTTTAACCTTCTTCCACATCAGAATGGTGGATACTCGTACACTATTAAGATAATTTCCTTCAGGAATTGCCTGAATTATAATAATGCTGAAATGTCATTAAAAAAATACACAACTAAATTAAAATCAAGATCTCATCCATGAATTGTGATGATGTGCACCCTATAAAAGGAGGGATAAATAACAGAAAAAAAGTATATAGTACATCACCAGAACATCAAGGTTTCCTTTCAGCATGTCTACTTCTAGGCAAATTAAGTCTTTTTACCATGAATTACTACTATATATACTTAATAAATATTTTATTCCCACTCTTCAGTCTGCTCAATCTGTCTCTTGCTAATAGAACAGTTGTTTTTGAAATCTCATCTATTTATATTCACCTGCTTCACATGTATGAGCGGACTGCTTGATACAGAGAGACAAGATAGACATGAATACAGATTTACATTGGTCTTATTTTTACTGCAGCTACAGTTGATATTACTAGAGTAACTAAATATAAAAAAGACAATAGTATAAAATCAGTGCATTTGAAATCAATTTCAGACCTGTACTGTTATGTTTTATGACATTCATCACACTGAATTTCCTCATAAATAGAACATTAAGAATAGAATATAAAATCTCTTAATGATAAGAATAATAACATTTGGTATACTTTACTAAAAAATTCCTTTGGCATAAGGTTTTGGTATGGCTTCAAGATTTTGGTATCTACATCTTTTATGGGAGTTCAAGTGGATAAAAATACTGTCATTTTTCTTAAACCTATTTCTCTATATATGACTTCAGACATAAATATTATGATGTCCTAGGTTTTATCTAATCCTTTGTCATTCTTATATTACATGATCAAAGACTCTGTGATACCAATGACAAGAGTAACTTGAGCTCTTCTTTATTTCACTTAAGTAGAGAAAATGCCTTTAAAAATGTGTCTGGTTTCAAAGTCTGAGGAAGGTTGAAGTCAGTGTCACTAAACAATTCCAGTTGGCAAGAAAAAAGAATTTACCTCACTTGACATGAAACGATCATCTGGACCTTGACACTCGGTCTGAACACAGAAGTGAAGAGTTAAGTCTCCATTCAAAATTACATTTCTAGAGACTGTGCTTGACATTTTTCCAAATTCTTAAAAAGAAGATATAAATCTTTGCATCTGTCTAAAGTCTTAAGCTCTACAGTGATAGACATTTCCCAGACATTTGCAATTCTGTGGCCTATGTTAAGTAGAAAATCAGATCACACTGGTCTCTCTTAATCCTTAACCTTAAAATCTATGAATGTAGTTTAAAAGTTAGAAATAATAATGGTAAAGATTATGGTCAGACCTTTTCCATGAAGTAGAATTGCAATACAACACTGTGAAATAAAAAGAAATGCAAATCCACTGAAACTATGCAGAGTGGAATAAATGATTCCATTCGTTGCAAGAAACGTGGCTGTGGTAAAGGCTTGGATTCTAGGAAGAACAGGGATATCTGAACACTAACTTGCTAGAACATCAGAGAGAGGAGTCTCCTACATCAGCTGTCCTGTCCTCAAGCCAGCATTCAGAGTGGTGTTTGGGGCCTGTAGCACACTGCCCAGAAGGGTGAGTCTCTGGGTGCCATGTGAGGGGTGTCCTTTACCTGATGTTAGCTGTGTGCGGGGAAGAGGGCTGACCTTGACCTACTCTGGTTTTCTAGCTCCCTCTATAGCCAACTGAGCTTGAGATGCAGTCAGGGAGTGAGCAGCTCATCC
Organism: Urocolius indicus; assembly: GCA_013401255.1. Taxonomy (NCBI): domain Eukaryota; kingdom Metazoa; phylum Chordata; class Aves; order Coliiformes; family Coliidae; genus Urocolius; species Urocolius indicus. The sequence continues at coordinate 201,164 of WBNH01005750.1, forward strand.
TTTCTCAGATAGAGATGCTTGGGACTAGTGATGAATCTGAGCTGATTATTCCTGTCTGAAGAGGAATCTTGTATCTTCAGCTAAATACCTGACTTTTAGATTATGTGAAAGATATTTCAGCCCAAACTTGCATATTCTAACAGAAACTATCATCTAATTACTGGAAAATCACCTGGACATTCCAAGCCTGCCACTCTGAATCTGTCTATTCTTAACCCAACTGCACCATTTAAAATGTTTCATAGTAACACCTTACTGACACCTGTCACTGTTGTCAGGTATATTAGAGTTTGGATGAAAAAAAAATCTTTAAATTTCTACTCTTCTTAGATTTATGTTGAGCTTTGTTATTGGCAGAGTCATTTAGCCTGCTTTAATGCCAGATTTCTTAGAGTGTGAATCTACACATTTTAATGAGCATAGATTTGCACCATCGTCCTTTGACAACATCACTCAATGACTTACATTATCGTGGAGATACATGTTACATACCCCAAGTTGCAATTTCTTACATACCCTCAATAAATTTGTCTGTAAATCCAGCTCAGTAAACAGCCTTTCACCTTCAGCACATTCCCTTTATTAAACAACATACATTCCAGAATTTATTTAAATGAAATCAAACAAACTGTTTCTTAAGATGTGTTTTGTATTCATGTGGTGTGCAAAGATAACCATATAGGAAAAAAGAGTATTCTTTCACCTTCTTATGAACTGTTCAGAAAGCAGAAACACAATCGTTTGTAAAGCCAGAGGAAAATTTTTCATGGAACCACAGTTTGAATGTGTTCTCTGCAGTTAAGTGCAAAAATAATAGTATTAGGGACATCAGGTTAGCTAAACAAGTTTTTTTCCTTGTTTATTTGCGAGTATGAGTGAGAAGAGTTATTGTATGTGGAATTTCATGGTTATTTGTTATACTAAATAAAGTGTGCAAAAGTCATACCCATGGGATCAGGGCCACAAAACCAAGAAAATTATATGGTCCAGATCCAAGAAATTATTTGGGACAATACAACTGGCTTTTATGTCTAAACAATTTGAATACTCAAGATCTTGAATACACAAAGGCTTGAATATTCAAAGAGTTTGAAATATCAAAAGTAACATTTTATATCTACATAGTTTAAATGGTCTCTGACTTCTTGACGTCAATATAAGTCATAGCTAATACAGTTCATATATACTTTTAGAAGAAGAAACAAATTTGGTTTCTGCACAATCATAAAGGAGATGAGAATATCACCCTTCATCTTAAGACAATTAGAAACTTAAACAGAAAAGCATGGATATTGCTATTTTTGCTAATAAATTTATAAATTTGCCTAGTTAGAGACTGAAACGGTACTGAGAATGTTCAAAAACTTTGTTACTCCATTTTTTTTAGATTTCAAGTTACTTTTCAGTTAGAGCAAGGGCGTGACACACTTCCTATTTAGACACTTTTTATAAAAGGCATGTTGAAGAGGTTGACTATAATCTGAGTTGTTGAATCGCTACATGATTCATGTCAATGGCTGCTGCTTGGAAACCAGCTCCTGGTTCCAGCAACAGGGTTTCCAGAAATATTTGGATCCTTCTTAGATATGCAATAAATAATTTCTGGTTGTTAGAGGAATCATCCCTTGATTTCATCATTGTGTTGTGCACTGTGTCATTGTCTCTTGAAACTGTTTCCAAATCTAAAGCCTTGATATAAAAAAGCAGCATAGTAATGCGAAAGACAATTCATTTTATAATTGCCTAAAGACACTATCAGTTTCTTCCTGTATTTTGACTATAGATCACCACCTAAATCTGGCAGTGGTATTAGAAGTACTGTTTACATACTTATTGGCTTGGTGTGGTTGTTGATTTTCAAGTAAATAATATGAAGAGAACTATTTAAGTTAGCAATTGAACCCCTGCAAAAAATATATATTTAGAAGGCAAAATCACTTCTGAGGCATCATGAGAATGCTTTGAAAACAGCATGAAAGACAGTAACACTGAATCTTAATTTTTAACTACTGGTATGTAAAGAGATAATGACTAGCTTACATCACTGAGTACTTACTGAGAAGGAGAAATCTTAGATTTTCATGTAATTAAACTATGGAACTTTTATAGCTTTACCCAGCGTCAACTGAGGCCTCTTTAAACAACTTTTAATTAAAACACAAGATTTAATGTTAAAAACTGAGTATTTTCCTTTCACAGTATTTTAATTACACTAGAAGGTAATGTCATTTGCTGGCACACTGCAGTGCAGAAGAGCCAGATGATCAAACACTTATGAGTCCAGTGTATGATGGTAAATTCAGATGCTTCAATAACTTTGTCAGTTATGTTTACTCATGAGATACATGGAACCACATCTTCTTAAGATTTCTTTCCATAAAGACATCTGTACTCTTCCATTAGCTTTCTAGTAAACTTCAGCCAATGTAGTATTAATAACTGGTGAGCAACCTCTGTGCACAGGCAGAGGAGAGAAAAATGAATAGAAATAAAGCAACTGATCTTCATTCAAGTTCCTACTCCAGTCTTTCACTTCTTTTCTCTTATAGTAGTTGTACTGCTCTGATGCAGATAGGTGTAAGTTAAGACTATGTGAATGAGGTTTGCTAACTGTGTAATTACACTCCACAGAATCTTACATGGTAAAACAAACAAACAAAAAATTCTACAATTAGTTGTACACTGACATTGCCAATTCTGCTTATTACTGAAGTGAGTTATACAGAGGGCAAGGTAAATGACATGTATGTTGTTCATTAAGTCTCAGGAAGTCCAAATTTAGATGTGTCTTTTGTCACAAGAAAAAAAATAGGGTCCATCACAACATCTCATGATGTACATTATGGGGCTCATGGATAAACACATTCCAGAAGTTTGTCCAGAATGTAGGAAGCCAATATGTTAGGCCAGAATCACTGTATTTAAATGTAAGGTCCTGTACCTTGCAGAATCAACTCAGAGGTAATCTGAACTGCAACTTCAAAATACAGGTAGTGTATTTTTGTGTTTCCACAAGCAAACTGTTCTCTAGATCTGCTCTTGGTGTAGTGCACTGCTTGCTGGCATACATATATGTGAGATGAACAAGTAAGGTAGTTTTCTAATTAGAAATAAACTAAGTGACTAATTTCCTAATTTAAGCCTCACAGTACTGAAGTACTTTACTTATAGTTATGTGGTTCATATGTTACATTTTGAAGGTATTTGTAACAATGTCTGGAAATCATTCTCTCTTTCCTGATGTAGTACATTAGACAGGGAGGGTATTCTGAACTCAATGCCTATTATGGCAAATAATCCACATCCCTTATATTGAGCTAGTTAGAACATGTTTAACAGCCTGGGGAAGATAAGCGTTGCTGCTGCAATTCTAATACAAACCAATTCAGATCACTATCTACACACAAGAAACTGTGAAGCAGAGAACAGACCTTACCTTTGTTACCCTTTAAATAGGGCCAATTACACTGATGGAAATTGATTGTTCGTTAGACTTCTCATAAATACAATTAGAAAACAAAACACAAAATATTGACCTCTGTTGCTTGAGCATTTGTTTAAATCTCGTCTTATGGACCATTATACTAGCAATTCTGATACAGTATTAAAATTCTAGATTAGATATATTTTCATGTATTTTTATTCTCTTTGAAATGCATAACCTTTTAAATAATGTATTATGTGCTTAGGCCCTATTTGTGCAGTAAGACTTGTGAAAATGACACCTTTGGAGCATACACAGGTGCAAATGTATTTCACTACCACTTTTAAAATAAATATAACCCAGACTGCTTCTGAAGAAATCCTTTAATTATGCATTACTTTTTATCTCATTATTTGTTTAAACATCCACAGTTTTTGCAGAACTGACATTGAACCAGTGTTTTGTGCTTCAATGTCCTGAAGGCACTAGTATTTCCAAAACACTTGGAAGATTTATGAACTGCAGCAGACAAGTTTTCTGAGTATTCTTCGAAGACCACACTAATTTATTAGCATGCCATTGTGACTTTTTAAAAATTAAGGACAAAATAATAAGTTTTCTCATCCATCTACTAAGACAGAAATTTCATTTTCTTCATCTCTTGTAATACTTTTTATGTCATATTCTTTTTATTGATCATGGGCTAGAATTACATGGGAGGTTTCTTACCAGGATTTATGAAATATTCAAATAGAATGTCATAATCTGTTATAAAAATCTGTTCCCTTGCTTTCTTTGATTTACTGTTTTTTTTTTCTATGTGTGCTGTTGTTGCTGGGACCAATCCTCAGATGATAAGAAGCAGTCAATTAGCCAAAGTGATGCAATAGAGACAAAGTAATAATATTTTTTTTATGTATTGATGCTCAGTTTCACTTTCTACCATTCAGAGAATTTTATCTTGTGTATATACCTGTTCAAACTGCTTGCTAAGAATAGGCATCTTCTCCATTAGGTTCCTTAACACAGAATACTGCCAGTTTGTCTCCACCATCTTTGAACTACATTGCAGAGAGGTAGTCTCATGGAAAACCAAAATAATTTATTATTCTGATAATATTTAAAGAGTATTTTGGGAAGATTTAATTATGTGATCATACCATGCTATGGACACCATCCTGATCACAAGTATGCCTCAATAAGACTTCAATTAACTGGATCAAATGTGTTTTGTTTCTTTTCTGAATGAAAGATCAGATAAGACAGATATAGTATCCAGAGAAGCTTCTGTTAAATTAATTATTTTATTATGTTATTTAGTAAATGATTTGAAAATTGACAACAAGGTAAATCCTCACTTCCTGAAGACAGCAAGAGTTTTTCCACTTAGTTAATATTTTATTCTTAGATTAAAAATGTTAAAGAGTCCTCATTGCTGGAGTTTTCTAGGATCATTCCCAATTCCTCTGGAACTTTGGAAACTTCTCTATTTACCTTTTATAGATATTGTTTTCATTGCCAGATCTATGCTTACACTAAGCATCCATTTTCATCATCAATGGATAATGTGGACTTTGTATTTGACCCTGCAGTAACATTCAAGAACTAAACTGCGATTCCTTAAAAGCAAGCCTATTTTATGAATATATTGTATTGCTGAACACAACAGAAAAAGATCTGCAAATATGGGAAACAATTGCAAAGAAAATGCAAAAGATTGGTACCTAGTACATTGTTTTTTTATAGTAAAATGTGCATCAAAATGAAAATTATTTTAAGAAATGATTATAGGAGCATTTTCAAAGGCAGCAAGAACAGTTATCCAGTTGTCATTGAAAAATAATGGGGTTTAGTCTACTTTACACTTTCAAGAACTTCATCAACGTGTCAGTTTTGCGGGTCAGTTACTGTCTTGAATTTTTTTCCCAAATAAAATAAGGTTATTTGTGATCTCCTGTTTTCATTTAAAAAAAAAAACAAAACTTTTTTTCCATTTATAGTGCCTTCCTGAAGCCAAGAAAAATAAAGACGAAAAATAAAACAATTGAATAAATAACTTTCAAAATATTATTGTTTTGTAACAATTTAGCTTAAGTAATACTGGTGATTTTGCGTGATTTTTGGTGATCTCTTTCAACTATCTTGTGACACCTGTAATAGAGATCAATGTATTCATGTTATTCTTTTTGACAGTCTTTATTTTTTAAGATTACTTCAGTGGTCTTCCAACTCATCCCTAGCATGTCTGTTTTCCTGTTTTCTGTCAACATGTCACAACTGTCACTACTCAGACAGAAAGTCATTGCAAATATTAAAATCCACATCTGCTACTTAGTCATCTTTGTTTTCTGACATAAAGCAAAACAATCTCCTTAGCAAAAACTTTAGGGGTCTGAAAGGTAGAATTATGAGTATCATCATTCAATACATGTACTCCCAAATCCGATCAGTGACTTTAAAAAATAGATCTCTATTTGCTTTTAGAACATAGTAAAAAACTTTTAACAAATTTAAGATAAATCACTGGTCTGCAAGCAATATTGAATAGTAAGTAAATACTATCTAAACAATGTTAAATATGCTTGTTTTTAATATCCTGTACAAATGGCCATTTATTCAGTCACTCTAATGATGTACTAATGATGTGTAATTGCAGAATAACTTGAGTTGGAAACAAAGGCCCATGCAGGAATTCCATGTGCTGTGGATTTATCCTGAGAGTACTCACCATGATTCTTTTAAGTGTTTTCATTGTCTGTCATTTGATATGCACAATGATTGTAGTACTAAAAGTAAAAAGGGAAAATGTTTTTAAGTACTGGCTTTTTCAGTGTCTATTTCAGAGTCTAGACATAGTTAGCCACCACACCTTCCACATGACATCTAATTATCTTAACTAGGTTAAACATGAAAAAGAGAGAAATGATATGTGGGAAGGCCAGGAGGAATTCAAGGCATTTAGGATCTGAACAAGGATTTCAAGAAAAATTGCTGAGCAATAAATGCATGTTGGTTTACACTGTTTGGGAAGTCACTAACTTAGAATCTCCAGACTCCCCTTGTAATTACCAAGGAGATACTTTTAGCCCATGATCCATTCGACCTACTTTATCTGCTTACTTTGAACTAAATAGCACCCTAAACTTTCATGACTACTGCCTTCAAAATGCTTAGATCTCCAGACTATAAAAGCTCAGGGTGAAGAGCCCAGATATAAGTTTAGTTGAATGGAGCATCAGTCAAATGACTAAATTCAAGTTTGATTTATCTTGTTAAATTAAACAAAACACACAGGAACTTAGATTTGCAAATTAATGCATTAATCTCATTGATTTTAGAATATAATTTCAGAATGTGTTTGCTCCTAACAACTCATATACATACCTTACAATGACATCTAAGACACTCTGGAGGTGAATGTTCCTTTCCATTGACTATAGCAGTGGCTAGATGATTTATTTAGACTTAGACAAAAAAAAAAAAAAAAAAAAAAAGTGAGAGAAAGATGCTTCAGCTACTAGTTTTGTGATTTTTGAACTGCTCTTGAGAAGACATTTATGAGGATTTGAAATATGTTGCCTTTCTAGACATGATGAATTACTTGAGAGACAGAGTTAATATTGGTGATTTTAAGTACAAAGTGTTCAAATGGAAGGTTAGGATGTTCACAGCTTTTATTTCTAGGTGGCAGTCAGACATTGAGGTCAGTGGAAACGTCATGATACAGAACAACTGGAATTAAGTAATAAAGTAACTTCCATGTGACATCAGAACTGTAATAATACACTCTAGCATGGAACTTCTGCCCTTCCATTTTACTTGGCCTTCTTCAGCATAACTTTTTTTCTAGCCATCGCTATATATAACTCTGTCCTCTATTCTTGGCCAGCTGCAATGCCTTCTTGTCAGATTCAAGTGTAGGTCCATGAATTTGGAGTAAACTTCTTGGCTTTACCACCTTTCTGCATAGCATAAGAAAGGGCTCTATGCAATTTCAGGAAAAGAAGCACAAGGCTAGATAAGGAAAAAAAGAGAAGTGACAAGATTTTAAAAATTTATCTGCAGCAGGGTTAGGATGATACTTCTGGTTCATATAATAACAATCTAGCTCAAATAAGGAAGACAATCCTTCCATTAAGTAAAGGACATTTCAACACTATTGGCTGCTATTTAACTTGTTGGCATCAATTACTGGGTAATGAAGGGAAATCATTTTGGTGCATTTAAAAGTTTCAGTACAGTGAGTGTATCTGCTATATAGTAATTTCTAGACCAAAAAGTTTTCATAAGAAACTATTTCCACATGAATGTAATACAAACTATTTTTTCCCTGAATTTCCCTAAATTTACATGTTTCATATAAGGAATATTCTAATTTGTGTAATCTAGGCAAACATTCTCAAAATTTACTTCAGTCTCAATTGAGGAAATGTTTGCAATAATTCTTGAGATTTTCAAGTCTTGTTTTGGTCCCATGCAAGTTCATGAGATAAGAATCGCTTCTAGTTTTCCAAATACATTATTCTGTTATGCAACAATGGAATAAATTATATTTTCTTCTTATTCAAGTCAGGCAAATATAGACCCACTATGAAAATGAAGTTACATATCAATCAGTAACAAAATGTAAAAGCAACTAGATTGCTGGTAATAGTTTGTGCCATGTACTACACAAAACAGAATGTTCAGAAGACATTTGATTTTAATTTCTTCACTGATTTTTATAGTATTTTAGCTATATACATAGATTTCTAGAGTAAAATCATCACAGTAATATTGAATTTCATGTAAAGACAAGAAAGGAACATTTACTAGTCAATATAAACTAGAAATATATACTGTGTGGAATTGTCTAAGTAGTATGCATGGACATATAAAACTTTTACTTCTATTCACTTCCACATCTACAAAGTGGACTGTAACCATTACTGTTATTGATATGGAATGCTTTTCATGTAAATAAAAGTGTATATTTAACATATTTTCCCATAAATCTGCCATCCCTTCACAAACAAATGCTAAATATAGATTCTTTTTTTACTTGCTTTCTTCACAAAGATTCAACTAAATCTTTCACACTTCACTGGAACTCCTAATGAATCTCAATCAAGATAAATAAATGGCAATGACATGCGTGAATGTTTTCAGTCTAAATTAATCAGATTGGAAATATTAATAAACAGCAATCTTTTTACAAGAGGTAGACAAATTTTCCAATAAAATGTCATTTCATTTTTAAAATAAGGCCAATTTGTTGAAAACAGGTCAAATGTCTTCTTTTGGGCAAGCTTTCAGAGAATCCTGTCAATCTGCTAGCTTTTTGGAGACAGATGACAAAATAACAACCCTTGGACTTGTTAGGTGTAGTTTGCATACAACAGAGAGTATTGAAGCTCAAGAAGACTTACCTGGACCTCAGGGAGTTCTGGATTCTGATGATGTTTGCTTTTTTTCAAAGACTAAATCAGTCTAGACACAGATTTCACAGGTTTGACCTTATAGAAGAAGGTTACTGTTACATTCAATAAAAATATGGATTTTCTCAGTTTTGAGATCAGCTGTCTGCACAACTTGGAGTGTTGCCTGACCGTGGCAGCAGAAAATATCCAGAGAAAGATACAGTTCCCTAAAATTAAAGTCAATGATGTCTCTATTTTTACAGTAAATAACAATAGAAACATTATAACAGAAAATAAATATTTCCCACAGTGTCCTCATGGCAAAACTGAGAAAGTGAGGGCTGTATTGTCATGTAGTGAGGTAGTTTGTTAACTAGTTGAAGAAGGCAGAGAGTGGTGATCAATGGGGCAAGGTCTAGTTGGAGGCTTGTATTTAGTGGAGTCCATCAGGGGTCAGTGCTGGGACCAATACCATTCAATATATTCATTCAAAACCCAGCCTTGCTTGTCCAGTGCTATTACTAAATGGGAAGTGACACATCTCTCAAAAGAATGATAATGTACTGTCCATGTAAGTGATATTTGTTTCTGTTTTTCTGAATTCTCCTGTCTTCAAACTTTACATATAACTATAATGTTTTTGTTGTGGTTTATTATGAACAATATCGCAACTAAATATGAAATAGACCACTCTAGAATTTTTTTTGCTTTAGAAAATACATTCAGAAAGTAGTTATAGTCTTATCCTTTGTCTAAAACTCTTGTCAAGTGGGATACTTACATGGAAATTCAGGATAAGAGGAAATGGCCTCAAGGTAAAGGTTTTTTTTTTTTTTGCCAAAAATGTTGTCAAGCATTGAAACAGTCTTCCCAGATAAGTGATTGAGTCATTACCCTTGGTGGTATTCAAAAGGCATGTAGATGTGATGCTGAGGGTCATGGTTTAGTGGTGGGCTTGGCAGTTCTACATTAAGGATTGGTCTCAATGATTTTAAAGGTCTTTTCCATCCTAAGTGATTTTGTGTGATTCTGTGACTGTATCAGAGGCTAGATCCACAGAGACTTAAAGGAAGAAGTGGTTTTTAAAGTATTTTATAGCACGCACTTCTAAAATACCACTTGAATTTCCATCATTATGAAATGATAAATAGTCACTGACTGGTAAAATGAGGGGAGAGTGAAAGAGTGGTATTCAGAAGAGGTGGAAAGTATTTAACTACACAACATAAGGGTAAATCAATAGCAAGATAAAATGTTCAGATTCTTGTGCCAATGAACATTTAATTTGGTGTATGGTGTTGAAAAAATACAACAGGAGACACTTCAGGAATCTCAAATAGTTCATACTTTGAGGATTAAATTCCTAATCTAAGACATCTGAAACTTGGATTCAAATTACTATTCTAAGGCATGTGAAGTGAGGATTCAAAGTGCAGGACAAATTTTAAATACCTCCTTAGTGATTTCTATTCCTTCTACCAACAATTACAGCACTTTCAAGTGGAGAACATGGAGCAGGAAGTACTTTGGAGATTTTTGGCTTTGTTTAGGAGCGATAACTTGCTTAAGTTTCTAATGGAAAAACAAACAAAAAACAAAACAAAAAACTGATGGCCTTAAATGAAGAGAAAAAGTCGGGGGATTTAAAGTTGTTATACAAATGGCAAATTTGAAAGCCCTCTATGATGGAAGCTGCAAGAGGCTTCTTTCATTGAAGGAAGCAATTTAATTCAATTTTTCTTATGGATACTGAGGGACAGGTTGTTCACACAGAGCCTCTGAATTTAGCAGCGTTCATTACAATGATACTGAGAAGTTGCTTCTCATAAGGCTGCTGTATTACATGTGCTCAATGCTCTTGAAAGCAAATTTCTATTTAAGCGTCTTTGTACTTTCAAAACATTGACTTATGTTGCTAAGAGATATTTTAATTATAGAAGTGATACTAAGAGCATAAAAAGCTGTGTGTTTTTACATAGGTTTAGTTAATCTCTCATCTCTTATATTTCTGGTTTTAAAATTGAGTCCTGGGAAAAAATAATTTGACTTTTGCAAGAAATAATCTCCTTCATAAATTATTGACTAACCTTACTGCATAAAAGCAAGACGCTCAAGGTTTTTGCAGGAGTATTACTCATAAATTAGGAACATTGCCAAAGATTGGGATAAACTAAAGAATGCAACTATAAATCTCTCGGGTCAAGTACAGGGAGTGTTCTATTTTAAACATGATTCAGAAAGTCTCTCAGTATGTTTCTTTGTTCTTCAGTTCTTTAAAGCACAAGCTATCAGTAATTCAAACTATGTGTCTAATGTGTACTTACACCCTCTATATTCGGAAGGTGTAACATAGTACATTTTCTTAGCTGCTTGAATTGTTGATACTCTAAAATAAACAATAAAAGTTCACATTCTTGATCTTGTATAGAACAAATGTTAGGTGTTAAACTACCTTAAGGCATTTTTGCTTTAACAATACAATTAATAGACCATTTTTTTTTCTATCAAAATAAGTTCTCTACTCTTGAGAAATATGGGCAGAGATACTGCCCTCTGAGATATTCTCCTCTGACATGACTCCGTTACATGAGTAAAGTAAAATTCAAGTATAGAAGAAAGACCATTTGCAAAGTTATGAATACCTTACGTTCAGAAGAGGGAGGTAGGAGTCAAAGGTCTGGCAGTCCTTTCATTCCACACATGGCAAATGGTGCAAGTTGGACCTCATAACAAACTATTGCACATATATCCATAGTCTCTCAAAAGGAGGAAACAAGACATGTTTGTACAGTGCCTCATGCATATACTACTAAAAATTTAGACATGACATCAACAGATACAGGATGAGGCTTAATTTTAAATCTAACTCATGAAACAGTCTAAATGCCTACTGTTTCCTAAATAGCTCTTGTGGGAAAGTGTACAGATTAGAAATAATCAGTTGTAATTTTCCTCCAATACCTCCTACAGTATTACATTCTTTAATTTAAATAGCTTTGATATTAGGACAGTAATATTAATAATAATAATAAGTACAAAAGAAGAAGAGGTCCATATTTTTTCAAGTAAAACTGAAGTATATTCAGTCCTTCTTTACATGTGTGCTAAGGTACAGACAGAATTTGATCTGCTGAATATTTCATTAAGGTGTTGACAGCTAAACATCTGAGATACAACTGCTGAGATTATATATGAAACGTCAACAAAGAGTTTATAAATAACAGGCTACTCAATCTTTTCCTCTCTTTTCAGTGTTTTTGTCTCTTTCTCTGTTTAAATGTATACGGTGTTAAAAACTGGCTCACACGTGTTTCTGTGAAGAAAAGGAAAGAGATGGGGTTCTGATTCCTCTGGGAAACTGTAATAACCTATTTATACACTATTTAAGCAAAACTGCCTCTATAGTTCGAAAAAGCCCTGAATCCTAGTCTTAAAAGCAAATTAGGTCTACCCATGTAAAAACTAATTCCAAGTGTCTTTATTGGACCTAATGAGTTCTTTCTGGGCTTAAAAAGTTTTGTATAAAAAATAACAATCCTTAGGGTGAAATGCAATCTATGGAGACAAAGTGAACAACTGCACTCACCAAAAGCATTATCTCACAAACATTGTTATTAATCAGTTTGCAAACATCTAATAAGTTCAATAAGCATTAGGTACAAAGTTTTAACGGGAAAATATCTTTTCTTTGAAATAACTCTGTAAAAGAAGCTGCTAGAAGTATATTTCTTTATTCTAGCACATCAGCCTATAGCTAGTATAGTAGAATGGGGAATTACGCCTAGTTCATATATTTCACAAATTAAGACTAGTCTGTCTATGATTAATTAATACATTCCTGCATTACCAACTAAATATTTTTTAGAATTAATAATTTATCCAAGTTTACTTTTAGTATATTGGCAAAGCAAGCTTCTTTAAATGAATTTATTCATTTCAGAATAAATTCTCTCTAAAAAAAAATCAGGAGACCAAAAAATTGCAAACATAAAATTCTCTTGCTCATTTCCATTTAAATTCACTCATATATTCCTCATTCCCATGAAAAGAGCTCTTTCTGAAAACAGAGAGAAATATACAGTAAATTATGTTTGGCATACTGATTTGGAGAAGCAGATATCATGTAAAGGGTTCAAAAGATAAGTTATATTAATTTACGAGCCACGCAGTCATGAGTCATGTCCTGTTATGGTTATTATATTTATGAGGTCTAAATGACTGCTCAAATAAATCCCAGATCCTTGACAATCCAAAATGCATGATGCGAATGCTACATAAAACCTTCAAAAATATGACAAATCTCAAAAATTAATTAGTTTTGTTTAGTTCACTTGGTAGTTTTTAACAGCAACAATGCTTCAAAAATATGACAAATCTCAAAAATTAATTAGTTTTGTTTAGTTCACTTGGTAGTTTTTAACAGCAACAATGATATACACAAACATTCAAAACTGATTTTGTAAGAAACCTTAACTCTGACAAGCAGGGTTTGGATTTAGAGTTATTCTGTGAAGTCCAAATAATTTGTGGTGTTGTAGTCTCTCTTGAGACAACAGGAACCAGGATGCTGATGTGAAGAGAGGCAGAAGGAATGGTATGTTACGCACTGCTCATGTATGTAGCACTACCACAAAAAGAGGCAAGAGAAGTGAATCCTTTATGCATCTGACTGGTTGTATAGCACAAAATATAAATCACTGATGAAATAGAATATACCATGTTTCAAAGCAAAATTCTTGATTGTCTATTAGTTAAAGAAACAACTGCAGAAAATTACTGTCCATCCAAAGTTAGCAAAGCGCTTTTTGCTATAATGGCCTAATGTGAACTGACAGTGAAGTATATCCCTGGAGAAATGAATTGCTATGCTGTAAGTGAAATAAAGACAGCACAATTCCATTATTACTGACATAAATGCCAGCTTACAGATTTCAATAAGAAACAGGAATTTTTTGAGACTTCTGTAGGAGTTTTAACTGGTGTAGATTTAAAGTTTGATAATAACTTCTTCTGTTTTTCCTCTTCTTTTTTTTTTTCCCTCTAGAGAAAACACTGATAACATAATTGCCATGTCACATTTCATCACCTGAAAACAGATGACTTTGATCTGAATTTGCTGTTAATGTAGACTGCTAGAACTTTGTGTACACCTCAGCCTCTGCCATACTTGTCCATCCATTTCCACCATTCAGTCGCAGAAGCTTTAAAGAAAGCCACAGCTACTAGTTTGTTTTCTCACTTCCTTTGAAGATTGGCAGGTCAGTTGTGCAGCCTTGATTCTACTGTACTGTTGCCTCATTGCCTTTATACCAATTGCATTATATTTTTTTACAGTTTTCCACTAACTGGTAAAAAAATGAGCTTTTACATGACTGCACAGTAAAGTGCATATGCAAGTTCTGTGATGGTGTACAGATTCAATAATTCAAAACGTGAACGAGACAGGAAAACATAAGGCATTCTTTCCAAGTTCATTATTTATTGCAAAGAAAACACAAGAGAAAGAATTATGCCTAGCAAAGGCAATTTCCCAGCTGCTGTGCCACACATTTAAAAGATGGAGATGTTTTCATAGTTAAAATTCTTCTGATAGATGTGATGAGTTTTTAACCCTGGGCTGACTACCAGTACTACTAGGAACTTATTCTACAATCAATACTGTACTAATTATAATTACAGCCCACATACACCTTGTGATCAAGGGAGAAGACTGATTCCTTGACATCTCTCACACTTTTTAGCTCATCGTTGCAATCAAGTAATCAAAGTTTGACTTTTACACAGGGTTCCTCAGTCTGCTGTATTTGAGTCATAAAATGCTGCATTGTTTAACTCCTAAGATAAGAAATTTTGAAGTTACTAATAAATTTTTTTCTACCACAGTGTTCAAAATCCAGTGAAGATTTTAATTTTGTAGCAAGTGCAGTATCGTGGTAATATCTGAGCAAAGTACAAGGTGTACTCCAAAAATGAAGCTTAGCAAATCTCGATTGTCATAAATTTATGCATTTAGACCTAGCATGTATTTTAAAAGGCAGAAAGTTTGGCCATGTCACTACAGGGATAACCTTTATGTTGTGAGGCATATTGGGGGTGTTAATGATTGCTATAGCAAATCTTCCTCTGCTTTTGACACATGAGTTGGGAAAGAGGTTATGACTACAGCAAAACTGCATAATAGTTTTTTTGCTAGAAGAAACCTACCACAATTCCCTTTACCTTCCTACACCCCTTGACTACTATCATTGTTCCCAGCCTCATGCACGACTTGTAAAAGAACTTCTTTCTAAATCTGAATGACACAGTCGTGTAATTGTATAGTGCAGGAACTCCCTTAAGCTAAAGGACTATGTTATCTGGAAAAAAAAACATCTACAAAACCATAAATATTTGTACAAATGTTTCAATAAGCTATTCATAGCCTCACACTCACAAATGTAAAATTCTAACAACATGGAAGCATTCTCAATCTTTTTGTTGCAAAAGAGGAGACAGAATATGATATTCTCAAATGAAAGTAAGCTCAACAAGCCCTTGGAATCAGCTGAGTTCAATATGTAAATCAACAAATTTGATGTAGGTTCACTGTAGTCATACTGCTTTACATCATCTGGGCTTGCTAGTACATTTGTCCTTTTATCTGAGGTGCTCAGCATGAGAATTTAATACTTTATTATTTAATTATGCCTTTAAGTTGGTGGGGTTTTTTTCCAGCTGAGAAAAGTGCCATTTCACTGAGTTCACAAACTGCTTTGTTGTTGTTTTTGTTTCAAAAGAGAGTAATTTATGACGAATGAGAAAAAAAAATGCATAAAGAAGAGCATATTTTTCCAAAACAACATTTCTTAAAAGCAACTGAAAAGATTTTTTATTTGCTTGTAACCTCACATAAAGAATATATTTGAGGTCAACAAAGTAAGAAAACTCTTAGCTGCAAAGTGCACATTTTCATAAAATTATGAACAAAAGAAAATGGAAGGCTAGGTAGAAATGATACAGACATAAGGTTTGCATAACTATGGATGGTATAAATGCCATTATACTTTCACTAAATGTGATTTCAAACATTTGCTACTGGCCTGCTGGGTTAAATATTTATTTTCTAAGAGTCCCATCTGTTTCAAGCTAGCAGCCAAAAGAACTGAATAATAAAATGTATAATATACACAGTCACAAGGTACGGAACAATATTTTTCAGTGTGTTTGTTCTTCTGTTAACAAGAACAGTCAAACAGACCCACCACTGGTCAATACAATTTTTACCGGTGGAAGTTTTATCCAATAATCTGCAGTCTGTTTGCTGTGTTAAAGAACTCTATAAAAGCTATGTTTACATGCTGCCTCCTATTGCCAACTTTTAAATGGCCAGATCTCTGTGGATTTGAACACTCTTTCTTGTTGTGACTAAGGTGTTGCAGTAAATAATACATGAAAATGTTGAGGGGGAAAAAAAAAGAGAAACTATGGCCTGAAAAAGAAATTTATATTCCTGTCTCTTCAATAATGAAACAGTATTTTCTTCGATCGCATGCTGCAGAACAGAATTGCCTTAATAAAAAGAGTTTACAGTGAATCCAATAATGCTGTATATAAGGAAAATTGCTGTGTGTTTACTCTAGATTTTGTGGTTTGTTTTGCTTTGAGTCTGAGATGATATTACAGAAATCATGGTTTCCGACATCCTGTATGTAATCTATAAATCCCAGAATATTTCAGCTCTTTCAGAGAATAATTATTCTGACATTATGCATGCAAGTATTAATCCAGTAACTGTCTGAGATTAAGCTATTGCTGTAGTTTATATGTGGCACAACTGGGAGCTTGCAGATATGCCATTTTTATCCTCATGATCTTGACAGTTTGTAAAATGTTAGTAATAACAAAGGACAAAGCAACACTCCAAACAAAATTCATTTGCATTTACAAATGCATTCATGCAATGCCTCTTTTCACCTCTTAAAATTTCAAGATATCAAAGAGAAGATCTCTTGAAAAAGAATCTCTAAATAGATAGATTGCTTACGGTTACAAATTGTCATAAAACCCTCTAATTTATAGCCACATGCTCTATGAAGCACGTTTCTTTCTAGTTTCTGTAACCTCAGTGCACTGCACACAATGAAAAACCTATAGTTATGTTTACCAGTGATGTAAAAAGGGAGAATTATATTTCTCTAGCTCATTTTTAAAAAGTTTGTTTCTCTTTTTTAAAAATATATTTTCCAGTTTTATCAATATCGTTTTAATATCTCTGCTTTAGTCATTTTGAGTCATAGTCACAAACTGTACTGTCTTCTGTACTCTGGCAGAAATACTGTATCTGGGTTTCCTTAGTGATCTACCAAACAGATTATTTTTTCGTCCTCCCATACAGAGCACATGCTTCTGATGGCATTCCTATTTTGTGGGATGGTGGCTCCACTCCATTCACACACTCACAGATGTGGCCTCCTGGGTTTACTCCTGTCAGGCTTTCCAATAGCTGAGCAGTTGTATCCTCAAGGCCACTCTGCAGCCTTCTAGTAAGTAGTCAGGGCATTGCAGCACAGTCTTTGTTTGTTTCCTTTAGTGATTTTTTTTTTTTCTCTGTGAGGCTGAGAATTTGCTTTCGGAGTAGAAAGAAGAAGGGGAAAAGGAAAAGTAAAGGAAAATGAAAAAAGGAGAAAGGAAAGGGCAAGACTGCTTAGAAAAGCAACCTGTTCCAGTATTTTCTAAAACTTAAGGTGGAAAGCCCTATTCCATTCATAACTGCTGTGTTACAAATAATTATAGTTCTATGGATACAATTTTTGAGTCTGTGGAACAACAGATTGCTTGAAACCAGTGATTTGATCAAGAAATGCCAAAGGATGCTTTGTAACCTAATCTCAGGTAGTTAATGGCATACATGAAAAACAGGAAACAGCACATTTAAATCATTTTATTGACAAATGTTAACACAGCAAGCATTTTATCATAATGTCTGTAGCTGCTACTTCTGCCAACCGAACACTTATAAGACTGTATAGATCAGTACAGGCAATTTCTTGCAGGAATATTTTATTTTGTAATTAAATCAGGAAGAAACTCACCTGGAACACAGCTGAAGGATTCAGGGACAAAGTTATATTGAACTTTAAATACTTTCTGGTAACTTGCAAATTGAGCTTTCTGGTATATTGTAACATAACAGGAAATTCAGTGACCTCAGGAAAGGAAAATGCAACTATATGGCTGTGAGGTTAGGGAACTGGTAGCCTTCGTGTTAAACTGGTACTGCAAGAGGGAAGATGAGATCATTACTTTGCATGAAAAGCAATATTTTAGACACAGGTAAAAAACAAACCTGATTCTCCCAAAGCAACTTAACATATTGTCTCTGTCTGGAGAAGAAAAAGAGAGGTTCAGTTCAAAACTAGACTATTTTCATTTTCAGTTTGACAGTATTGTCATAACAAAGCATAGGGAGAGGGAAAAACAAGAGTATTTCCCTACATTTGATTATGATCATACTCTTTCTGACAATAAGGCCTCCTCGGTTCATAAAGATTCTTCCAAGAGCAATTTGATTTGTCTTTGAAAAGCACTGGAGTGCATCAAATGTCATTAGTTCTTTAAACATATCCACAGACTACTGCAGGCCTGGAGCTTTGTGCAATGTTCCCCAATCTTCTTTTGTAGATTTCCAAACTAAAACTGTGTTGTGCGTGTTTCCAGTAGAACACAGACAGTGGAGAGCTTTCAACCATTGTCTATAAGAGTAGTAGGACATAGTGGGTTATGTACCAGCATGTCATTAAATTGCATGATTGTATTTTAATGGATTCTTTAATTGCATTTTTTCTCTTCCCTCATCCCCTTCACATACTATTCTTTCTCACCTACCCCTGCCTCCAGTTTTCCAGTAAAGATAATTATTCTGCCATGCCTTTACCTTCTTTCTTTTATAACTTGAGTAGCATCTGCTATTTTTCTATCCTGAATAATTCAACTCCATCTTTAAATGTCTCTGTCCATTCCCCTGCACATCTACTAAGCATCACTCAATATGCTTTTGCATATTCCGTTCTCCAGTGCTTCTTTTCACCTAGACAATCCATTAGGAAGTGATTGCCTTGATATTACAAAGGGATTGATCATTCAGGACTGCCCTATTGGCCTACGCTCTTTTAGAAAAAATGCTGCTTTTGAAGACCTGCAAGAGGAAATCTGGGCAACTAGGTCTAGTGCCAAAGCCATAATTTAAATTCCTTGGGAAATAAAATGCCTGCCCTGACTGGGAGCACTTCAGATCATGGACTGTTAGAGACAATTCAGGTAGCATGTAATATGAGATGCTTTTGTAAGAAAGCCTGTCATTCATATTGATTTATGTCAAATTAAGTGCAATGGGATTATTTTTTTTCTTCTTCTTTTTGTTTTGTTTTTTTATAATCCATATGGACAGCTTAGAGGCAGAAAATGAAACAAACCTTTTTCAGCAATCATCTTGACTCAAAGTCAATTCTGGTCTTAATAATTGTAGAGAAGCAATCATGTTTTAAAAAGCTATCCCTCAGGTAAGGAATGCTTGCCAATATTAAACTCTCATAAAAGCAACAATAAGAGAGGCAACTTAACAGGCATGATCTTGATTTCACAAATAATATTCTAAAAGAAAGGGATAACTCCACACTTTCGTTGGAACCCAATGAAGCTTCTCATCACCTTAACACTATGAATTTATTATTATTAGAGTTCTCCTGTGAAGCAGGGAAATATTATCTTAATTTTACAGATATATGTATCCTATATGTATTCACAAGTCTATCAAGTCCTCACTTCCCTGGCAAATTCTTTAAACATCTTTTCAAGCTTACAAGCTTCTTTGCTGATTAACACTGCTTTAAAAGAGGGTAGAGACACATATTTTGCACAAAATCACCAATATCAAACTGCAACACAGAGGTTTTGGGGCTCAAACTTGTAGCCCCTTGTCAAGGTGAACACAAAGAGATTACAACTTAAAAATATATTAATACCAGGATTATGGAGAAGTGCTATGGATGACTATATTTCTCCTTTCACTTTTCGGTATTATCCAGTTACAATCATCTCTAATGGTCCCTTCCAATCCCTACCATTCTTTGATTCTATGACTCTATGAATTTTGGATGCTATATGATGTCTGGTTTTACTATCCACAGCAGATAGTAGTACACCATTTGTATGAACTATGAAGGCTGGCAGAGACCCTACTTGAAGTGATCGGAGAGAACCCAAGATGTTCTCATCATATACAACTCAGTGTGATGTAGAACAGCAACACTTTTCACAGCCTCTCTTATTGGTGATGGAAGAGAGAGGTCACATAATAATAATTTTCCCCATATGTATCACTTTTCCAGGAAAGAATATAACTGACAGAACTTTGCATGTGCTCTTGATAAATAAAAGTGGCCAATACTCAGCTTTTATTTAAAAGCAAAATCCAAGACAGGACAAAAAAGACAAAGAAGTTGTTTGCATATATAATAATTTATTGAAGATGCAAGGCTAAGGAATCAAGAATTGCCTCAATATTTGCTGCCAAGAAAGATTCTTCTACTCTAGCTTTACACATTTACATGTAGATGACAATATTGTAACCTGATTTTATAGTAAATTTGGTATGTAAGGTATGACCCAATGTATTTTAGGCATTTACTTTAAGATATATAGTGTCTGAGATGCAACTTATACACTGGCCTGATGCTGAGTGACAGCATTGAGATTGGGATGACTATTTTGTAGAAGGGTATATTTAGTCATATAAATCCCATCTTGAATTTCTCTGATGTATTTATATATATATATATATATATAAATATGTAGCTAAATCTATCTATCTATATGTCATGCATATTAGTGAGAAGACTTGATCCTCCTTATTTTGCTGCATATGGGCACACAGTAAAAGTAAAAATCAAGAGCAGTCTCCAAAATGAAAGAACTTGTTTGTGGTGCCTTAAATTCCCTAATTTTCACAGTTAAAATCCTTTAGAGTTTTGGTTTTCAATTCATATGAACAGATATGAGATCTTCCCTTGCACCCACCTCCACCACCAATATACTCAGAAAAGACAATAACTCCAGAGAGACAAGGCCACTTTCAGGTGTTCCTTTTCTAGAAGACAAACTGCTACCTCAGTCCCTGCCATCAGCAAATAACTTGTCACGATTTTTTCAGAAAGACAGAGACACCTAATCTTTGCGAATGTTACCTTAGGTGCACTTTAAAAAAAAGTAGCATGTGATTTGTTGGGGTGTTTTTTGTGCATCACAGAGATATAAATGATCTATTTGTGTGTGTGTGTCTACACCTGTAAAGAGCCACTTCCTATGTTGCATTACTGTTTTCTAGTTTCACAAACAGGATTTCTTTGTTTAATTTCAAGGACACACTACACATACTCTATTCACATTCACTCTATTTGAAGTTCTGTTTAGAATGGTATAATTAAAGGCTTTGATTGGTTAGTGCTTTGTATATGCTCAGTTTGAAAATATTACTGCAATGCACAACTTCTTTGTTTGTAATATCTGAGGCTTCACTTAATAATTTAAATCTAATTCTTCTAGACTTAGGTCTTAGACTTCCGTTTCTGACCCCTTTAAAAATACATACATATATGTATGTGTATAGATACGAATATATCTATATATCTATATCTATATATCTATATATCTATATATCTATATATATATCTATAGATAGATACTTCAAATCCCATACTGGAGGTGTTATAAAGCCAGAGATTGATAGATATACCAGACTGATATAATCAATTTGTCATTTAGTCTTTCTTCATGTCAATACATCTGGATTATATAGTTTGTCTCTCTCCAACAAGTATCTATACTGTACATTTTTGAATATTCCAAAAATATTTTCTTCTCCTGGAACTGACTAGGATCTAATTCTCTTTGAAAAGTATTATCTCATCACCGGTTTCATTTAACATCTCAGATACAAGATAGAAAAACACATTTTTGCCAGATCCAGCTTTTTGTGCAATATATAAATCACACTGGTCACGAACCTTCCTGATAATGATATGATGCACATTATCTTTTAAGGAAAACTGTTCCACATGCTAATGATATATATAATCACACTGTAATATGCCTTACCCATTTACAAGTCTGGCTTTACCAACACGTTGTAGTCATTACTGTTATTTTTTCATTCTTTTGTTTTTAAACTGTGTCCTGAGTGCCAAAGGACATTGAATGGCTTCACCAAGGTGAAGTCATGTTTGACCAACCTGATAGCTTTTTATGAAGATGTAACCAGGTGGATAGATGGGGGTAGTGCAGTGAATGTGATTTATCTTGATTTCAGTAGAGCATTTGACACTGTCTCCCACAGCATCCATGCAGCAAAACTGAGAAGATGTGGGCTGGATGATGACATAGTGAGGTGGATTGTTAAGCGGTTGAAGAGAAGAAGACAGAGAGTGGTGATCAATGGGACGGGGTCTATTTGGAGGCCTCTGTCTAGTGTAGTCCTTCAGGGGTCAGTACTGGAAACAGTACCATCCAATATATTCATTAATGACCTTGATGAGGGAACAGAGGGCACTGTCAACAAGTTTGCTTTTGATACTAAACTGAGGGGAATGGCTGTGCTATGCTGCCCTTCAACGAGACCCAGACAGGCTGGAGTTTTGGGCAAGGAGAAACCTAATGACATTCAGCAAGGGCAAGTGTAGAGTCTTGCATCTGGGAAAGAAAAACCTCAGGTACCAGTACAGGTTGGGGAATGAACTCTTAGACAGTAGTGTAGGCAAAAGGGATCTGGGGGTCTTGGTGGACAGCAGGATGAGCATGAGCCAGCAATGTGCCCTCATGGCCAAGAAGGCCAATGGCATCCTGGAGTGTGTTAGAAGGTCTGTAATTAGTAGGTTAAGAGAGGTTCTCCTCTCTCTCTACTCTGTCCTTGTGACATTGCATCTGGAATATTGTGTCCAGTTCTGGGCCCTTCAGTTAAAGAAGGACAGGGAGCTGCTGGAAAGAGTTCAGCACATGGCCATCAAGATGATGGAATGGAGCATCTCCCTTACAATGAAAGGCTGAGGGAGCTGGGGCTCTTCAACTTGGAGGAGACTGAGGGGTGATTTCATTAATGTTTACAAATATGTAAAGGGTGGGTGTCAATAAGATGGATCCAGGCTCTTCTCAGTGATAACCAATGATAGCACAAGTGGGAATGGATATAAGCTGGAACATAAGAGGTTCCAAAGAAAAACAATTTCTTCACTGTTCAGCTGTGAGAGCACTGGAACAGGCTGCCCAGATGCATTGTTGAATCTCATTCTCTGGGGACATTCAAAACCAACCTAGATGAACTCCTATGTGATCTAATCTAAGTGGCACTGCTCTGGCAGGGGAATTGGACTAGATGTTCTTTTGAGGTCCCTTCCAGCCCTTAGCATTCTGTGATTCTGTGAGTGCACTACGGGCTCTGCAATTCACAAGAAGAAGTAGAGGAAGTAGATAAATAATATGGAAGTTTCAGAAGTCCTTTGTAAAATCTGAAGAGAGGTTGCCTCTACCTTGTGTTTATGCTAGATTGCTCTGTCTTTTGCTTTAAACAAATCAAACTGGACACTTTTAACTCTTCAATATAAGACCATGCAGCAGTTGCATGTCACTGTAGAGAGACTTACCTTTTTCTCAGTTCCTCAACTATCTGTTGAAGAAATATACCAAATCTTCCAAATCTCAACCAAGCACCTTAACCTGACCAAAGATAATGGGTTTTTAGTTATAATTTCTCTTTTTCATATATATCACAGGTCATTTTTCTCTACCTATTTTATAATAATGTTTATATATATTTACATAGAAGAGCTCTCAATTTTTAATCTTGAACCTCATCCAACCCTGCACTAACACTTCCAGTCTATGAAAATGACCTGTTTCTTGTCCAGCTAATGTTGAGAAAGGTTAAAATGCCCATCAACATCAGTTTCCACAATAAGTATCTGCAAGCTTATCTTTAGAATCTGCAACTTTAAACTAAGAATTTTGCTAACTAAAAAAGAATCCTTGAAGACTGTTCAAGCACTTTGATATTACCAGGTCTTGTACTTTTGTTATGAACTTAATATGACCTGCAGTGAAGTCTAAACTTTTTTGTCGAATTCCTTGACATCTAACATTTTATTCTTAGATTTGGCATTTTTCTATAGCTCCTGATTCCGACAGTATGAAACTGTACATGAAACTCAGCTTTTATTTTTTAATGTTAGCTGTAACAGACAGAAATCCAAATGCCAAAATCATGTAAAAAAATAAACACAATCAAAAAATCCCAAACATTGCAAGACCAAAACAACAAACACACTCCTCAAACTAAAAATGTATTTTTGCAGGGTTTAAATTTCACTAAATTTAGCATATCCCACTTTTATGAGCCTGAAAGAAAATACAGGAATGTTTCTAGCTTACAAATCTGTATTTTGAAATATGTCTTTAATCATATTTTCTTTTATTCTCATTTTGAAGTATATATTTCATTTTATTGACATGCTTAAGGTATTTACTATATCACTCCAGCTTTTCCTTTCCTAAGCAATTTGATTTTTATTGCCATCTTACATTTTTATTGATTTCCTTGTTCCTCCTTTCATAATTTTTTTTCGGTTTATGGATGACTGTCCACATGGCATTGGTTCATAGACTAAAAAAGATAATAGTTGATAACAGGGCTTTTTAGTGGTCACCTCATCTAAACCTGTTTGCTATGTGCACAAATAGATCACTAGAAACATATTGACTAAAGTGTTTAAGCTTCAGGAGTTTTATCTTGCACCACTGACATTAATGGAAGTTTGCAACTGACATAGTAGATGATGAATAAGAATTTGAATTGCCACCATATTGTATCAATCTAAAATAGGCTTCAGTTTCAGCTCTGTTTTGTAGAACCATAACTTACTTCATTATTTCTCTGTAATTTTTTTTAATATACTTTTGTCACAGAATTAAAGTTTTGGTACAATATTTTCCAAGGAGAGGCAAGAACACAGTTCACACTAATCTATATCCATCAGTCTGTCAGAATTTCCACTAGTAATTGTCAGTGCACCACTATGATTTTTTACTATGTTTTCCAAGTATTGAAATAACTACATTAGCATTTCCATGGCTACCTGCTTGATACTCTTGAACAACTCTGTATGTATCTCTGAAAATAAGATGTGAGATAAGCTTTCAAGTACCTGATCATGCTTTATTTCCTAGTTCTTATATTCCTATCTAACTGGAATGTGGGTTTCCTAAAAACATGCCAGTCATTTTAAGTAGCATTCCAGATAAACAAAGAAAGTTACTGGAGTGTCTGCAGAAACTCAAGATGTTCAGATTAGACACAAGAAATCTAACAAGCAGGCAGTATACATATAGAAGTCTTAATATAGCAAGATAATCTGCATCCTTGATGTACTGTAACAATTCTAGGGCCAAATCTAAATTTTAAAAATAAAACAAAACAGAAAAAAGTTTCAATTCCTGTATTTGTCTTCCCTACAAAATACTATCGTCTAATGAATCATGTAATCTAAAAAAGTTCCTTTGGCATGTGAAAAAAAGGATTTTTTTAATTTTATTTCTTTGCACTACCCACTGACAAGATATCTTTACAATATTCACAGAAATTAATGTTTACAAGGATAAATGAATCCATTTTGAATACATGGGTGCAAAGATCTGTTTATAGTTGAGAAGCATTGCAATCTGATATACTTCATATTTTGATATTTTAAACATGGCATAAAGTTCTCCAAATTCAAGTAAAAACTATTGCAGTCTTCCTTTCCATGTATGTGTGTCTTGTACCCTTACAGATTTCTGAAAAAGCCACCACTGACCCGAAGAAAAATCATTAATGCAACATGCATGTTTCTTAAGACCAGTATATATTCTTTCTCCCTTTGGCAATAATATGTCTGTTTCTGGTATAATCTTTCCATCTCCTTGTGAAAAATAAGGAAAATGATTATTCTTGGTCTCAGTTTAATGTCTCTTTAATAAATTATCTTTACTGTCTCTTAGAAGAAATAGGTTTTAATTTGTTGACTTGTTCTTCGTATACTTGAAAAAAAATGTTATTTAACTTAACCACTTGTGCAATTATCTTTTTCTCCTCTCTTTGCTTTCATTATTATGTTTTAACTTCTTTTGCCTTATTTACCTCTTAGTCCTTCTTCAGGACTCAGCAGCTTATCTCTGCTGCCTTCTTAATTTCTTGATTATTTTTATGGTAAATTATGTTTCTGTTATGAAATGCATTTGTCTTGTATGTGTATATTTCATTTTTTCTGTTAGCATATACAGATGTTATTTTCTCTAGCGTGCACAGCCCTGAGAGAGAAGGAAATAAGGGCTTAAAAAGTGTAATTGTCCTAATATACGGCTATGAAATTAATTTTACCATCTAGATTAAAAAAGCATATTTCCTGAAATGCTTAAATGTACAAATACACAAATATAAATATATACACAAATTAAGTTGGAATATGCTAGGAGAAAACAAACAGAGCCAAATAAGCAGTAACTCAGCTACACTAAACCCAGCATTCTGCAAGCTTGGATAGTAGGGTTAGGGTGCTACTTATGCTGGTGCAATTCTTCCTCTGCCTTGTGGTCACAGTTGGTTACCTACTTGTCAGATGTAGGACTCTAAAACACATAAATCCAGAATCATAAATCCAGAATCAGTGACCTATGCAAATGTAGTCTGGGAAAGTTCTTGATTGTTTGGAGTTTCTTCTTCAAAATATTGTATAAATATACAACGGCATATGTCTTCTACTGACCTGAAGGTAGTTGTTTTTCAATGCTTTATGTGCATACCTTTAAAGTATATGGGAATCTTTGCTACGAGGTCTTGCATATGCCTCTGAAATAAGTATAGTAACCTTTTAGAAGCCCTTGAAACAAATTACAGAAAGCATGAAACAAAGGAACATGTTTTTCAATGTTATTCAGTATTCACAGAGATAGTCACTAGACCTCTTCCTTAGTTGTTGCAGTTGGTAGTTCAACCTTATTGACAGAAGGTACGAAGAAGAGGTGAAGGCACCCTGAGCATTATCTATATTTTCTTTTTTTTTTTTTTTTTTTGCTGTTTCCTTGGTTTTTTTTTCTTTAAAACTCTCTCATTAGGTCTGTTTTTTAAACTTGATAGTAATCAGATCTGAATTACTTAAAAAATCCTGTCAGGCTCAGTTGCAGATATTTAGTTTATTTGTGCAAAATACTGAGAAAGAAATATTTTGATGGTATTAGAAAGCCAGAAGAGTGTACAAAAAATTATAAATATTTGATATTTATTTAAATCCAAGATTGTAATAAAATAGGTTTTTTAAACATGTGTGAGTTTAAGTACTTGCTTTTAGTTCTTGTATGGCAACTTCTTCCAAATGAAAGCTTTGAGCATTTATTCTGATCCACTGCCTCCAATTCATAAACTTGAATATGAATAAACATGATATAGAATAACACAACAACATGAAAACAACACTATGGAAAAAAAAGTGTTTGAAAGATTTGGCTCATTTCAAAATTTCTTGTGCTAAACCCCTTACATATAAGCCTGTCCTCTTCACAAATTTATTCTTTCACTTCCTCCTACAAGTCCTTGCAGTCATGTCCAGTTTCAACTAAGAACCTATGTATTTACACAAGCAAAGACAAACCAAAAAATATATATGTGAAATGTAACAAATGATATGTTACTTCAATACATCTTCTCACAAACAAAGAGTGATTGTCTTACAGTAGACATTAAAGTTATGTGGTTTTGATGCTCAGGTATATCAATAATTGTTTTGAATTACTACATGGGTTCAATTGCTATTTATTTGAGGGTAGGTTTTTTCCCACATTTATATTAAAGCTGTACAAAGATACAGTTCCCTTCTGCTTTGGGATTTGCATTCAATATAAGGGAAAAGGTCAACAAGACATCATGAAAAAATGTGCTGATCTGGATGGCTCTTGCAGCTGGTCATATCTTTTACAAAAAAAGCACAGGAGAGATTTCTATATTTAGAGGCTTAGAATAACTTTTTTCTTACCCTTCAGCAATATACTTTTCCTAGATCTCTATTTTTCTTTCAGTTGAAAACAGCAGACTCTATTACAGTTGCTATATATTGACCTAAAAGATGACATTTTTTCCTGCTTTTTTTTTGATTCATGAATCATATAGTTCACCTGATTGTGATTTTATGTTGCACTCAAAGTTTTTTTTTGCTGAATATACTCAATGAAAAACTTTCAATTTCTGACCTATTGAGAGCTCAGATAACAATTGTTGCCTACTACAACACTGAGAACTGCACAGGCTGCAGGAGTTGTTTGTGTAGGTCTGGTAGCACTTGCAATTGTCATTTTGGCTTCCTGTTTTCCTGTTATATGAGTGGAATATTGCTGGGTCTATCATTCATGAAACCACTCAGCTTATTTTTATTGCTTGTCTACCAACTGGAGAACTGCGGGAACTTGATCTTGGACAGACAGGCACATTTTGATTTGAAAGGGAGGTTAAAATGTAATCATGTACCTTTGTCACTACTGTCAGAAAGTTCTGGATGTGTTACGTGTACTGTTTATTGTTTCTCCTGATTATTTGTTACGCTTTGCCTACTTTGATGACTTGCTTTGAAATGTTTTAGTCCATCTTCCTTTGTCTCATGAAAGGAACCTTACCAGTACCTTAACTTGTCATGATTAGTTGTTGCACTTCTGCTTCACTCCTTTCCACGTGATTTGTGGGAGTTTGTCCCTATTACATCATTGATTTAGAAGAAAATAACTGGAGGATATGTTTGCCTTTTAATCTACCTTTGTAATGTAATAAGTGGGTGGTTAGATGCCAGGCAAGGAAGAACAAATAAGATATTGTACCAGTTGGAAAGTCTTATTGAGATGCCTAAAGGCACATAGAGAATCTGGCCAAGACTTTGGTAATATTTTCCATCACTTTATATTGACCTCAATGTTGAATCGGAAAACACCACCTGAATATACCATCTGCAGTGTATCCCAAAATAAACAATACCAGTTACTGCACACTCAGGGAATTCCCTTACTTTTGTAACAGGAACCAAAAGCAATAGTAAGTGCATCAGAATTTCTTTGGTGATGTAAATCTTCTGTTCTGAAAGTCTGGAATCCTCACTATGACATTACAACTATGGTAACTGGTTATCCAGTGTTTTATAACTAGGACTATGGTAAGCCTCTAGATTGAGTTGCATTAGTTTTTTTTCGGATTCTAATTTACATTGACATATTCTAACCCATTAAATATATTCTTTATAGATTGAATGCTATCTTTTTGCCAAAGTCCTCAGTAGGAATAGATGAATGTCTACGCAGCCTCAGAAAGATTACTTCTTCAGAAGTGGGCTGATATAACATCAATTTGAGAAGATTCCTAGGCAAAGATCTAGGATAGGACTTCAGCAAGAAAAATGCAACTGAGGGGGCATTCAGAGACCCACATTGAGAAGATATAGACAAATAAAGGCCAAACTTTCCTAAATTCCTTAGCATCAGGAATAGAATAGAATAGAAACAAAATATGGAGGGAAATATTCCTGTAAATGAATGAAATTATTCTTTATGTTTGGCCTGGTCACCTAGATCTCTTCCATGTGTCTTATTTCTATGGAATCTTAAAGTCTTTGAAGAGTCTATGTTATTAGAAACACTCTGAGTACACTTAAATGCATGATACTGCCGAACTTTTGTAAACAGCCCTTTGAATAGAGATCTCATGTAATAAATTGGAAATATGACTGAAATGGTAAACTGAAGCTTTTTTCTTAGATCAGGTAAGAAGGAACTCATATCTCCTCTTCTGAGGGTGATATAGTTCGAGAAATTCTTCATTTTTCAGCTTATGTAGCTTTCACTTGTATAGCAAATTTGGGACTACAAAGATACCAATGTTTCAGAAAATTTCAGCACAAAATATAAACCCTGAATTCCGAAGCAGTTTCTGGTGTCAACCAGGTACAGCCATGAGATCAACAAATCTCATCAAATGACAACAGACACTTAGTCCAGAAAGCTTTGATAAACTTGGGAACTATGCCAACAGAAACTGCAGGAGATTTCAGAAGAAAAAGTGTAAAGTTCTAGAGGTAGGGTAAATTAGGCCTATAGGATAGGAGAGGCTGGTAAAACACTGGATAAGGAATAACCTTGTGGAAAATGTTTTCATCATAGCCTTTATTTAGAAGAGCCTCCTAATCCCTGAATGAAACAGGCCAGCTCATCTATCTTGTATGTATAGAGTGAGGCTTTACAGTTACAAAACGTGGCTTTAGCTTCTCAGCCAGGATGGGCAAAACTCAATATAGAATACTGTTGTGCTGTTGTCTGTATTTTATGTTTTGCTTAAGGCATGTCTTCAGGTACTCTTCAAGATTTTTTTTGCCACTAAGTGGAATATCTGCAGTAGAAGTCAGCAAGAAATATCCTAAGAAATGCCATTCCTATTATCAAGTTCTTGGAATCTTCCACTAAGAGCTTGTGAGAGAGTGATTTAAATCTCTACATGCACTGAGAAAAATGCGTATACCCTGTATTCTTATGTATATGGAGGTGAATGTCTCTTGATTCCTCCCACTGGATATATTTCATTTTGCATGGGATATATTTTTGTGCAGAGAGAAAGTAAGAATGACCCTCTCAGTCTAATGATTGCATTTGTGGTATGAAAAGCTTTAGTTCTTTCTACTCTCTCAAAAGTCATTCCAAGAAACAATGAACATACTTACAAGGATGGTCTGAAAGTGTACCTTTAAATAGGCTAGAGCACTGCAAAGACACAGTTGTTGGGGGATGGAACCTGTCAGACAGAAAAGAGACTGAATTTTACTTCTACTGCACCTGAATCCATGGACTGCTATATCAAAGAATGACACCACCTACTGCTTCTGTCCCATTTAAAAATGTAACCTAAACATGCAGAGGTTTTTTTTTTTAAAATCAAGCAATGTACTTCACATCTCTTCAGTCAATTCTAACTGCATTTCACTAACAAATGCCACAGCTTGGTCCTTGAACAAGAAACAAGTAGATCCATCGTGGTTAGCAACTCCAGGAATATGGATCAAAAAATAATGCAATTTCTATGTCTCTCAATGTGCATTGTAAAGATTGTCAGCCTATTTCAACACAGAATGTACAAATGTGCCAAAACTGAGATTTACAAGCCACACTATTTAGCACTTTGTCTAATATTGTAAACTGGTAGGAAAGGGGCCTAGGACAAATATTTCTCCTTCACCCATGCTAATGGCATCTCTGGGTCAGAGATGATCTACTCTTTCAAAATACCAGTATTTCCTTCTGTTATTTCTCTCTATGTCTGTCTTTCAGTTATGGAGATTATTTTCCCCTCAAAGGGTATCAGTCATTACAGTCACAGAATATATTCATCTAAATATACTTCTATTTGTAACACTCTACCAATATAAAAAGGATTTTCAAACTAGTATGTCATCAAAAGACAGACATTTAATAACCGTCCTCTTAGCTAATTCACTGAATGAAGGCAATGCTTTTTGGTTTGTTTGGTTGTGTTTTTTAACTTGCTGGATGTTTCCTAGCAATATATTGCACTGACTTTGAACAATGTGCAATAGTAAATATCATGGTTTCATCTAACATTGCAGCTATGAAAATACACTGTGTCAAATGGAGTTCACATAAAAGATACCAGGGTCAAAGACCATTGGAGTAGGCATTCTGCATCCATTAAAATACACTACCCATCGGCAGTGATTATTTATTGGAATATGTTATGAGTCATGGCAATTTACAACACTACAGTCTCTGGAAGATTCCATTTTCCACTCTGAGACAACGTTGGGCTTACAGTACATACATTTTGATTAACTGAGACATAGATGTATCCCAGCAGTTACAGGAGAGTTGTCTCCCATTTTTCCTAAAACTGAGAGACACTTATTTCCAGGAAAATAAATAAGGTCATGTGGAATGAAGAATTTACAATTCTTGGCAGGGCAGTTAAAATGAATAAGACTGTACATTAAAGCTTGTTTGGCTATTTAGTTTCATTTTAAAGACTTTAGTGTTATCATTCATGATTTATGCACAACATGTACTGCCGCTTGCTGGTCGGTTCTATAAATACCTTCATAATTTGAATTAAGATAATGTGTTATCTGTGCTTGCTAGATGTAGTACAGTTTTGTACTCAAAGTTTCACCAAGCCATAAAGTCTTTTTGCATTTTAGATTCAGCTAAAAATATTCCACCATTAAAACAGCAATCATCATTAAAATTAGTTCGCTGATTCTACTGATTGATTTTTCAGTAACAAGAAAGGTTTCCAAAAAGTTACAATTAAAAATATTTTTAGAAAAAAAAAAAAAAGGCTTTTTTTAAAGAGTCTAGAGGGGCAATTACCTGGCATAAAAATCTGCAGGACACAATTAGAGAGAAGAGGGAGAAAATTCAAATGAAAATGTATATTAGCATATACACAGTCATAAGAATATTGCCAGAGGCAACACAGTGTTGTTGCTAAAAAAAATTTAAATAAGTATATTTGAGACTTTTCCGATTTTCTCCAGACAACTGTGAATCCTATAAAGGCAGCAGATTATTCTCTTTCTGAATTTATTGTCTTTCCTTAATCAGGATTCAAACCTTTCATCTTACATCATCTCCGTAGTCCCACTA
Organism: Urocolius indicus; assembly: GCA_013401255.1. Classification (NCBI taxonomy): domain Eukaryota; kingdom Metazoa; phylum Chordata; class Aves; order Coliiformes; family Coliidae; genus Urocolius; species Urocolius indicus. Next base: position 233,720 of record WBNH01005750.1, read on the forward strand.
AGACAAATGTTAGTACTTGGCTTATGAGACACAAGATCAGGATTTGTAATTATGTTTTGGTAAATGGACATTTTTAGTGACATGAGTAATTTGAATCTTATGTTCAGTTTTGGCTGTTGCAAAAAGGGAGCTGAATAACCTGTTCTCCATATTTGTGAGACATATAACAAAAAAGTAATGGAGTTAAGTTGCAATAAGCATTATAGCTTATGTCTATTAGGAAACATTGAATCACTGGCACAGATTGCTCAGAGAATTTGTGGAAATGCCAACACTGGAGATCTTCAACAGAAGTTAGTCAGTAAAAGGTCATAGCTTGCTGCCTTTATTCAGTCAAAGTCTCATATAAATGTTCTGAAATGTGTTTAAAAGCTATCTAAACTATTTTCACATAAAGTCATAGAACATTTTGTATGTTTCTTCTATATCCACCTTCATTCATAATCTGAAGAAGCTGAGATTTCAGTCATTTGTTATTTTTATTTTTCCAGTTTTCTTTCATTTGATTATTTGAGTATATGAGGATGGCTTGGTTATTATTATTTTTTTTTTTGTTTTGTGAAACATTTCTGTCCTGTGGCACATTAATTTGTAGCCAATGGACTAAAAAACCTTTTGAAGATCTATGTCTCCTGTTTGCCATAAATAGCTTGTAAAAGATGATGTTGCTCTTTATCATTCATATTTAATACTCAGCTGCAATAATACGAATTTTAATTTTAAGTTTGAAATCAATTCAATGACTTTAACTGCAAGTACTGTCATAGTTTAGGAAATATTAACACAGGTACAAACTTTTAAACTTTGTCACATTCTGTAGTAGGCAGACACTCAAACAAAACTATAATGTCATATATTTTTTAATTTAAGTCTGCCATCATCCTTAAATGACAGGTTCAAGGGGAAGCCCTGCGTAGACCAAGAGAATATTTTATATTTCATAAAAAAACAACAGATTGGCTCTTTAAGTGGAAGTTAAGCCCATTGCCTTCTCTTAAACAATTTAAGTACCCGGCAAGAATTTCTTTTGTTTATCACCTTTTAAAATTCCTTCACAACTTTATTGCTCATGAACATTGGACATCTTACAGTAAACTCTGATTTCCTGCAACAGAACAAATAAAAAAGAAAGTAAGCTGCAAATGCTACTAGAGCCATAATGGTGCCTTAGACTGTGTATTTATTGACAAGACAGAGTTTGTGAGTCAAGCAATTAAATATTTTTCAGCTGACAGTAACTGCAGGTGCAGTCATAAAATATTGGTGATGGACTTAAATTGCAAATAATAGCAGGCTACAGGCTGTCAGAGATGACCACCGGATAGTAATCACTCCTGAAATATCATCCTTGAGCTTTTAAAAAAAGAGTGGTGGGAAATATTTTGAAAGGGTAGGGGAAGGCGAAAGAGACTGCTTTGCTGTGTCAGGGCAAGACAAAAAGAATTAACTCTGACCTACCTGTTTGCACTTGTGGTAGTTTGACCCTGGCTAGATGCCAGGCACCCACCACGCCACTTGATCACCCACCTCCTCAGCAAGCCAGAGAAGAGAATAAAATAAGACAAATGTCTCTCGGGTTAAGATAAAAGCAGTTTAATATAGAGATAGCAAAGCCACGCACGCGCAAGAAGCAAAGCAAAGCAGATAAAGCTGTTACTCTCTACTTCCCATCAGCAGCGATGTCTGGCCACCTCCCGAGAAGTAGGGCTTCAGTACGTGTGACGGTTGCTTTTGGANTGTACAAGGAATGAATTGTCCAGAATTCCCAACTCCCTCTTAGAACCTCTGAGTGTTGCAGGGATAAACAAAAACTACTTAAACTCTAAGAAACAGCTCCAAAGCCTCCTGAACTCACTAGAGTCATAATCAGCTCCATGACTTGGTTCAGTTCCTTCATGTGCATTGCACCTGCTTAGTAAAGGTTGTCCTGAACCTTCATAACAAGTGAAACATAGCGACCTTGTCAATGACTGCCTCAGCTTCTAGCACACTGGACAGCAAATTTGGGATACACTTTTGTTTCATATTTTGAAACAAGGACAAGTGTACAATAAACATATAACCACTTCTGACTCCATCTTTCTGAGATTCAGCATAGAGAGAAGAACTTGTTCATTCCCCATTGTTTTTCCCTTGCCCTGATTCACATCCTCATATTTAGCAGATAAAGGAGATCAATACAGGTGAAATATTTTTAACTCATCAATCAAGAAGATGGAAGGCCCTCATGGGCTAAGTTGCTGCTTCAGTTTATGGAAATGAAAACAAAATTCTCTCTCTCTCTGTAAGAGAAGGAGCTCTACTCCCAGCTCACTGTCACCACGTTTCTGTGCAGGGAAGTGAAAGACAACACTATATTTTCCTGCACAGCTATGCATGGTGAAGTCTTGTTTTTACTATGATTTAAGTAGACTCTGACTTGAGGTCTTCACCCCAAAATTCCTGGCAAAGTTTCACTTCAGACTCAAAACTGTTAGTACACACTCCTAGCTATTTGAATAAGAAAAAAGTCTGTGCCCATTCCATCAGACTTCAGTCATATAAGAGTAACATGACTGATTTGGACAACTGCCCGTGTTCTTGCTGCAACTAAAGGAAACAGAGCAATTTTTCCCCTCAGTTATATAATACCCATTTCAGTACTAGACAAATAACTTTCTAGATATGTTTGCTTCTCTCCAAAGATAATATGGACTCCTGGAGGACAAGGCTGAAGGATGGTTCCAACACTCTAGATAAGTAAACTTAAGTAAATTAAACTTGCAAGCAAACTTAAATGAATTCCGCCAACAAGCTTCTACTGCTACAAATCATGGTGTGCTTGTACCCAGTCCCATACCAACACAGCTCTCTCAAAGTTGTTGTAAGAAGTGACAGCTGCCTGGCAAGACATTGGACTTAAATGTCAGCTGATGCAAAGTGATTTTGGAATTGGAAGAAAAAAGAGGAAAATATGAAACATCCATTTTATATGGTATATTATAACCTTTACAGTTAAAAGCAACATTTGTGTGACTCCATACACAGAGGATAAATTTCAAATAGGTTTTGTTAAAAAGCTTTTCAGACATAGTAATAATGTATTAATCTGAAATGCAATTTTACCCCTTTATTTTAATACTCCCTCAAACAGGAAAAAAAAAAGTTAATAATTAGAAATTGTCTCAAATATTTTTGTGGCGTACAAGCATCAAAAATATGGGGAAAAAATGTTATTTCAGTAAGATTGCATGATTATCTGCTTTAAATATAAAACCAAATAAAACAAGCCAAAAATCCCAGAGGGAATATTGGGAGGAGTGTCTGAACTCATTAATGATGTATCTTTAGGTGGAACATTTTTGAATCAGGTTTTATTTCCTTTTTTTTTTTTAATTTATTTTGTTCACCATTAAGAATTCCCTTGTATAAGCAGAAATCTTCTAGATTACCTCAAAATGAATGACCATGATGACCACTTCTTTCATGAGTGATTGTTACCTATTTTCTTCATAAGCGAGGTTTGGAGTATTAATCTTTAAAAAACAAAAGGAAAACTGATTAGATTCAGACAGATATTCAAATGACAATAACGCCTAAAAGCAATGTCAAAGCAATGTTATTGACAGTGAAAAATGATTAATGAAGGGATTTGTGATTGGCATGTAAATAACTTTTCTCTGTTTTTCTGTTGTTCTCTATTTTGTGAACAGAATAAATTAGAAATATTTAGAGGAACCTGTGTGAGAGGCTGTTTAATGATCATGGTTAGTTCTTCTGCCTGCCATGCTTGCAGTGCTTTGAGACTCACGTTTTGATTTGCAGAAACAGAGATGACTTACCTATGTAATGATTAATAGAGTATTACTATTAATTTGGAAAAAAAAAATAATTCCACTTTAAAGGAATTGGTAATAGGATGTTCATGACAATGGGTATCTTTTCAATGGTTTTAATAAATGTGGATTAAGTCCACAAAACATTGCATATGTAGGACGATAGAGACAGAGCTAAAGTGGAACAACTGGTCAAGTTCTATACAAGACTTCTATGTCACTATTTTAAATCTATCTTGAGATCACATTAACTAAGTTGAGCTACATGAATTCTTTCATATCATATTTTGTAGTGCATATTAAGACCATTTATATATTTCTTTATGTTTAGAGTGACCTGAGGGGTAGGAATTGACTTCACTCTTGGAATGCAGAGTCACACAATCACAGGATAAGATTTCTTCTCTTTTGTTGTGCTGTGAGCAACAAAAGGAGAACTCTTGGTTCAGAAAGAACTTTTTTTTCAGGGACAGGGAAAATAGAAATCTGACCAGTGGACATTGCGTTCCTTCAGATCTATATCTGCATCAATTTCACATATAGGGCAAAAGAGGGAAAACTGAGCGACCTCTTAATATTTGGCAAAGCAACAAAGCTTCTGTGATGTCAAGCTATGGTGTGTGCAATACAGATTGTCAAACTAATTTTGAATTTTAGGAGAACTTCCAGATTGACAGATGTAACCTTAACTAGAAAATCAGACACTGATGAACAAAAATGAAAACATAGATTAACTTGAAAAAAAAAACCTCTACTTTTGGAAATTATATGAATTATCAGAGATTATTTTAATTTCAGTCTACCATAGAAAGATAATTTAAAAAATTAGATAAATACTGTGAATATAAAACATAGGTTTTCCCTGATTTTCAGTATTATTTTGAACTTGTTTTGCATGCAAGAAACTTGTAGTGGGTCTAGGATGGTAGTGATTTTCCACAGTAGCTCTTGCAGTGCTGTGCTTGTTGTTGATATCAATATTATGACTACCACTTGCATAACATCAAGGCTGTCCCTCCAGCATTCCTTCCCCCACCTTCACCAACAGCGGTGGGTGGGCACGATCCTGGGAGGGACCATGGCTGGGACAGCTGACCCAGGCTGACCAAGGAGATATTCCATACCATATGACGTCAGCTCAGTAATATAAACTGGGGGAGAGGAGCAGGAGGGGGAGGCAAGATTCATTCTGGGCCTTCCAAAAGCAACCGTCACGCGTACTGAAGCCCTGCTTCTCGGGAGGTGGCCGGACATCGCTGCTGATGGGAAGTAGAGAGTAACAGCTTTATCTGCTTCGCTTTGCTTCTCGCGCGTGCGTGGCTTTGCTATCTCTATATTAAACTGCTTTTATCTTAACCCACGAGACATTTGTCTTATTTTCTCCCCTTCTCTGGCTTGCTGAGGAGGTGGGTGATCAAGTGGCGTGGTGGGTGCCTGGCATCTAGCCAGAGTCAAACTACTACAAAACTGCAAGCATTTAAGCAGATTGAGAACATAATTTCACATCCAAAATAAAAATTTTAAAAACCACTTTTCTAAAAAGTTGTTTTGAAAGATCTTTTAGTCTGGTGTGGTTTCTTTGTTGTTTATTTGTTTCTTTGTTGTTACTGTTTATATGTTTGTGGTTTTTTGTGTGAGCAATTGTCATTTCTTGGTAGTTAAAAAAGGAGATTTCTTAAATACAGTGACGTCTTATGTTCTTAAGTGGGTTTTTCTATGGCAACTGACATTTTAAAAAGGAACCTTAAAATGAGCAGAGAATCATATTAAACCATAACTAAAATTGGACCTAATATGCTAATTTCCCTTCCTTTGTGAGTTAGATATACCAGAATGTCTTTTCCAGTGCTGGATATTGTTCTACAGAGTCCTTCCAATCAAGCTAACATTAGTCTTGTCCATTTTCCTACTGTTAGCGTAATATAAGAAAAGACAATAAAATTAGAGATGTAATAGAGTCCCTAAAAGCATTAGATTTGGGAATATTAAAAAGTTAATTAAAATATTAAATGACCATATTTTCTGTAATCTGTTTCATAATATGCATTTACATGATTGAGCTCAGGAACCTTTATTCACAGCTTTGTTCAGAAGACTGGTAGTACTTTACACCTTTTTTTCCAATAAGAGTGAACTAAAACCATATCTATTCCTAAAAGCACTTATATATCTACTTGGTTTGAAGCTATGGTTCAGGTATATTTAGGCAGAACCGAGTGGGATTTTCTAAAGCATGAGAGCACCTGTCTCCCAATAAGTTATTAATAACCTTATTCATTTTTAGCTGCAAAAAGATTCTCTGCTTTGTGTAAAATATTTTGATGTGCTTATGAATTTTCAGATTCACATTTCCGTGAGCAGTCAACTGTATCAGAATCTTTGCCACTGATTGCAAAGCCTATGTGAGACCAACAACTCCAAGACATGTGAATAACTGATACTCACATGAATAACTCTGTTAAAAGAAAAAAAAATAAAATAAACAAACACCCCAAGGCAAAAAACAAATATGAAGCTCTCCTACTGTCAGAAATGTTCTGGGAATGAATATTCTCTTGTTAATGTCTTCTTTAGTCTAAAAATTGTCTACCAATCTGAGATAAATTTTACTTCTGTTTTGCTATAACCCTTTTAATAAATGACTGCCCAGAGCACTTGTATCTGGCAAATACCTGAACTTTGTCAAAATCAAACATTTTTCAGCTACCAACGTTAAAATGTTTCCCCTCATTTCTTCTTAACAACCTTTCAACATAAAAGACATCTTTATCAAAAAAAGAGAAAATATTTTTTTTATTATTATTTTATTCTACAAAAATAAAAAAATATATGAGTGCTTCATTGTGGTTTGCTGTCATCTTTGAAATCTGGTGATAACAGTACTGCTCTTAGACTTAACACCAGAAGATTTTCATAAAATTAGTGTTTGGTAATCCCTTTTATGCTTTATTATTTACATCTGCCAGGTGCTGTACTCTGGAGCACATTAGAGTTCCATTACAGTGAAAATCTCTTATAAAGTATTCAATCAAGTTTTATTTTCTGAGAAAATTATTGAACTTGGCTCCATTCATTGCAGAGTTTGCAGATGCCAGATTACACAAAAAGCACATGCAGAATAGACACCATGCAAAAAACCAAAAGAGTTTCCTAGAGATTAATATGTGAAAAAAAAACTAAACAAAACCATGCAGCGAGAAACAATGTTTAAACAAGGTCACGTTACTAAGTAACAAAAAGATTTGACGTTTATCTTTTGAAATTCTGAAATTAGCTTTACTCCTTTTATAATTTCTCATAATAATTTTCTCTCACTGTGAAGTATTTCTAAAGAATGAGTTACATCTGTAATTGATCAGTCGTCTTAACAGCAATATAGAACTCTTAACAGAAGTATTTTACTTTGGAACTATTAGTCTAGCGTAGAATAATCTCTTCTTACAGTCCAACATGCATATTCTGGAAAAGGAAAAGAAAAGAAAAGAAAAGAAAAGAAAAGAAAAGAAAAGAAAAGAAAAGAAAAGAAAAGAAAAGAAAAGAAAAGAAAAGAAAAGAAAAGAAAAGAAAAGAAAAGAAAAGAACCAGGAGCAGAAAAGTTGTGCAGGTATCAGGTTACCATATAGGGAAAATAAGAGGACGAACTGTTAGTGTGGAGAAATTCTGCTAATGATAATCTCATTGCCATGAGCTTACTCAGCAATAGTGTAAGTGTATCCAGAAGAGCTTTCAGGCAAATCCTTATCCAGGACAAGTAAGGAATTTTACAAGCTGAAGAAACTGAATGTACATGAAGTGCTTTTCTCATCTGATGCCCTTGCTGAATCTCTGCTAAGCTGCCCCTTTTCTTGGATTTGTGATTTATGCTTTCTGGGAATCAAAAAAAGAAATGGCAAAGTGCAACATCAGCTTTCTCCTTTGCTGTTGTCTCTGCCTTTATGTCCATATGACTCTCAGAGACAATCTCATTCTCACACTCCTGGAAGAGAAAGGATCAATCTATTTGATAAGAGATTGAGTCAGCACAAGAGCTCAATACCTGTATAAAGAACTGTTACATATGAAAAAACAGATTATGTTTGCAGATTATATTATATTATATTTCATTATTGTAGCAATTCTTTCAAACATTCATCAACAGAATGTAATGCTAATTATCTGTGGGTTTATATGCCTTGGTACTTCTTCAGTGAGTTTTCATTACAGATATCACTTGATGTATATGATTTTTTGGAAGTTTGGAATTTAAAAACTTTCATTACACCCTGAAAAGAATATCTGTTCTTCTTTTGCTTATGATGTAGTTTGAAGCTGTCATCAAGCACAATTCCTGTGGTGATCCATGAGAAAAGGACCACAATGTCAAAAGCTGACGTTGTCATCAGGAAAAGGAGCATAACTTTCATAATTACTAATGTTCATCTTTTCTAGAAAAACTTAAGTTAGATGAAAGACAATCTCACTGGATAAAAGCACTGGAAGTTATGGTTCCAAACACATCTTTTAGGCAGGTGAGTACCACTTGTGATTTTGTATAAGCAGATGTCTCAAATCTATCTGCTTTATTTCATAGTGGAGAGAAATGAATTTAACTGTGAACAAACAGACTTGAAGTATGTTATTCTCTGTAGACCATGTAGTTGATTATTTTGCACCTTTAGAAATTGAATGAAATTACTCCCTATCTCTTCACCTATCTACTTCCACTATTTATATTTGGCTGTGCTTTGTCCAGGTGTGACAAATTAAGTTGATTTTTGGCTACTTGGATGTAGAAACGGGTGCCAAACCACATTTTTTTCTTACTAACTGGTATACCTGCATGACTGTATCATATACAAGTCTCTCTGTAAAGATTAGTTTCTTAAGTGTGATCACAATATTTCCCTCCTACCATGCAGTTATGTAGCTGAACTAACCTATTCAAGTTCAAACTTCAAATATTTTTGTCACTAATTACTGAATTCTCTGCACCTTTCTAAATAGAATTTTACTCATCCTTTAAGAAAGGGAGGGCTAAAGTAGAGCAACATATGTCAAATCCAATGCAGGGAAATCACCAGGTTTATTTATAATTGTAGTCAAACAATTATTCTTTAAATAATTTACCTCACCACAGACAACATAATTTCCAGAAACAATATATTTCTGGGAAGCCTTGGCTCCTTGCATGACAGCTGCTGCAGCTTTCCACATCTCTCCACTCAACATGTGTCCCATGCACAAAATGTGTTTCTATTAAGCACTGAGTGGAACAACATAGAAATTGCTGAGAAAAAGCACTGAAAGTATAGATCATTCAAACTAGGAAAAAGTACTAGGAAGTAGTCAAGTGTCTAAATATTTTTTCTTTTTATCCTCATTAGATAACTGATGTAGTTTATATATTCTAGATGGAAACAGTAAAACTCATTTGGCTATATTCATAACAGCAAATATCTATTTAGTGCTGATTTAATGCCATTTGGGAAGATATTTAATATTCTATTCAACAAAACAGAGGTATAATGTCTTTCCGAAGCAACGGTATTTATACTGCAGACAGTTGAAGAAAAAGCAATCCAATGTCAGTTGCTGAGTCTACATGTAAACTCCAGAGGAAACAACAGCCCATTTATTACTGTTAAGATTAAAACTCTTTCTATTGTGTCTCATGAAAGACAAAACTGCAATGAGTACACAAGAGAATACAAAGTTTGGATTAGCAAAATATCACTATATGGAGAGCTGGACACCACAGTGTTAAACAGTGGATGTCAAATTACGAACACGTGAGACAATTCCTAGAAACAATTTAGCTCTTTTACCTACAAACTTACTCAGAAAGAACCAGGGCTAGATTTGTTATAATTTCAAATACCTTTCCAGACACAGCATGATTCTGTTTTCATGCTTTCAAATGCACAGCCTGCTCCTTTGTATGCTGCTGTCACAATGTGATTTGCTCCAGGTTTGTGCCTCAAGCTTCATCTTTGTCCGTGTGCATGGCCTCTCTGTGGATTTCAAAGCTACTGTTACTTCATTTTTCTCTCTCAAATATGAACACCATCACTTACTTGTAATGGCAAGGTTTAATTTTCACACCTTCAAATAGTTTTCTATTCATGATTGGTTTGTGACTTTGTTGGTTTTTTGTGTTTTGTTTTTTTTTTTTCTTGTAAGCAAACTGATGAAAATTGCAATAGTAGTATGTACATGTGTGTATATGTATACATATCCATGTATTTATGGAACAGCCATCAATTGTGGATCAATGATTGCACTTTACAGTGCAGGGCTGGCACTTTTATAATAAATATGTCTTGGGATAAATTGTACTCTGGTGTGAAGAGAGGGAAAAAGGCCTTTCGCTAATGTTTTGGTAATGGACTGCTCACAGGTGAAAAAACCAAGGACTTGGGTTTTTCAGAGTTTGTGGATTTTTTTTTGAGATTTTTTTCCTTCCAAATGCTTTTTAGATTATGTGATATCTGGGTAAATGTACCTCTCCCCAAATCGTAGTCCAAATTCCTATGACATTCGACTCACCTGACCAGGACTCTGTTTCGATCCAGTCCAAGGCACTCTCATAGTTTTACCTGATCACTGCTGTACAAAATATGTGCTTGGTATACTGAGAGGGAGACTATCCAAACTGGGAGTAGATGTCTGCCAGTCAAATGCAGATAATTAATGTCACAGAGAATGAAGCAGAGATTAACATAGAAATGTGCCAATTGGATGCTATCCTACTGTTTATAAATGAAAAAGGCTTTGCCACATCTTGGACATTTTATTTTTTCCCATTGGAACAATCTCATTCTCCAGTTTGTTGTTACTGACCTCTAAAATGCTTTACACAATTACTCATAAAGATTAGAGCTTTGTTATCACCTACCTTGGTTTGTTTGAACAAATCCTTCAACATTTATATCATCAATATGGATTTTCCCATTGTGATTTAGGCTGGCTTCTTTTCCACCAGTGTTTTGGCTTTTCTTAAAAATGGGAAAGGAACCCAGAAAACTCTATGTAAACTAAGGAGAACATAATAATATATGTAAACATTTTTTTAATTTTGACCTTCGTCACTCTCTTACTTCCAGATTCATACTCAAGAAAACACTGACAGTCAGGAAAGATGTTTAAGCATGTGCACGTCTTTAATTCCTTTGGGCATTCAAAATTGAAAATGTGTTTGGCTGTTGCCCTGATTAGGACATCAAATGTCTTTTTTGCATTTTTGATTCTGCAGCCAACCTTTGCCTTTACCCAAGGTATCATGTCTACTCATTTCCATACTACTCTTTAAATATTAGCATTTCTTAGATTTTCCCAGAAAAATGTAATCATATGAGAAATTGAACAAGCCTCACAGGTTTTTTAGATTTCAATAACTAGTATATATGGCAATATATTCTGAAAGTTGGTTTTATATTTATTGATTTATTATTACCACTGGGATAGAGATTAAAAATATTTTTAACTTAGTGTAGAAAATGCATTGTGAGTCGTATTCATCAGAAAACTCCTGATGCTGTAAGAAGAAAAATTGTCTTCTGCAATTTGATATGTTTTTCATAAGATCATAGTAATTAGAAGTAGAATTCAGTTTTGAGTACTCAAAGGTTAGGATCCATCCTGGAGTCATTTGTAAATGTCTCAGGAAGCTTTTTGTTCAGATTATTTAACCAGAAAATCTAATTGTAAATACAAGTGCAGTTGTTGGAAAACACTTACTATGACTGAAATCTTTGCCTCAGACAGATAGATACCTTGAATGGGATGGTCTGTATCCTAAAAATGACTCTTTTAAATCTAAAGGGAATTTGGAACTGACTCTGATGTAGACTTCTAAACTGTAGATGTCTAAAACAATAGATTTAATTCCTATAGTCTACTGTTAGTAATGTTAACGGTATGTTAACATTAAATGTTAATAATTTCAACAAACATTGCTTAATAAGAGGAAAATATAATCCAGCCTGCAGATATTCAGTGTCTAAGAAGCAGTACATTCATATAAAAGAGGTTTTCTACACCATTATTTTTTCATGTATGATTTTTACTTAATGCTACATCTATGTGCTGATCACTTAGCTATTATTTCAGTTTGGAGGTTCTGTTTTTATACCTTCAACCTTCTATGTCTGAACTAATCATATGGGCTTCCTCTTTATTTCATAGGGCATAGAGAGAAAGAGAGCTCTGAGTGTACCTGTCCTGCACTAAATGTTGAGGATGCCCCTCTGACTAGCATAGAAAACACACACCTTCTACCCTGAATGTTAAATACTATATACTTAAGTAAATACTTATCTAACTACTGTTAAGAATGTCACAGGTAGCCAATTCTATTTTTTTAGCAGATTTGGTGATCTTTATTTCTTTTTCACTGTCCTTAGTGTGAATTTGACTTTCCTGTCTATTTTTTAAAGATCTCTTATATTCCACCAAACACATTGTGACAATATTCTCTTGTCTGGCAGCTGCTCTAGTGTGATTTATAAATGTTTCACTAGTATACTTGAGTTTCTAGTGAATCTGAGTGTGCACACTGCATAACCAATGGCAGCAGTTTTGCACTCAATCTCTGCTGGATGTCAGCCCAGGAGCAAACTGCATTGAGTGCCAAGTTTCAGAGGTGTGTTTCTGAGTTCAGAAATCTCTCATACATCTGGCCATTGTTATTACAATTCACGATATGAGTTTCTTCTTCCAGCTGTCCACCACAATTCTGGCATGTGTTACTTTACATAGTAACTCTTGGATTTTCAGCTACTTCAGTAGAAGGCACAACAGCAAGAAATTTGTTTTATCTTTGTAAATCTCCATGGTTTACTCAGCTTTCTAAGAATACAGGCACTTTGGAATTGCAATTACCTGCCCATAACACTAAGGGAATGAAAAAGAAGGTATGATTTTGTAACTTTTAAAGATAGTGGCTTTGAGTTGACTGTGCTGGTCAGTGGTGTATTACTCACTTTGAAAAAAGAAAGGAGAAAGTGGGTTCTGTTTCTGTACATGTTTTCAATGTTCACTTTAGCTGCCTTCTTTCTATTCAATCCAAGACAAACTTATGCCATGCAATACAGTAAGATGTGGATCAGGCCAATATAAATATTGTCTGACTGTAAAGAGTTAGAGACCTTAAGATTTAAGTCAGAACATCTAATTTCAGAGTGTGAATTTCTCCATGGGTTATATAAAGGACCTAGGTTCCTATTTGTGGCACTTGGGTGCTTAAAAATAGTTAAATATCTACTCTCCAAAAATGATACAATTTACTTCCTTCCAGTAACAACAGAGTTATAGCAGATACTCTGACTAGTTAACCCTTTGGTTACAGGACTGCTGCTCTACCCGTATGTTTTCTTTGAAGCACTTATACTTGACTGACATTCTATGGGAGGTGCATGTAGGGAGAGGAGCAGTGAATTCTCCTTCACATAAAAAGCATTATTGGAAACCAGTGAAGCATCCAGTTTGTTCTGGAAATTTTATTGTAATGCTGGAGCAAAATGAGTTCACAATTTACATATTAAATTTGGTGCTAGTCTATTGTTTTATTTGGCTTTTTGATCTACTATTATGATACTCTATACACATCTATATATCTTATTAAAAAAGATTATTTTAGCAGAGTTTAGAAAGTTAGTCTTGTTGCCTACTACAGATAGGGGACTGTAAAAACAAATACAATTGTGAACAGGAAGGAGGGACTCGAGAGTTGATACTATCATTTCAATTTAAAGCTTTTGAAATTGTTCCCATATGGGGAAAGCACGGAGGTGAATTCTGTAAAGTATACATTAGGCTGTGTACCAGATAACAGGATTAACCTGGGATTTCAGCTTTAGCTTTCTATCAGGTGCAAAAGCTTCAAATCCTGTGAAAGGTGGCAAAGAAAGGATGTCCTGCCTGTGCCCCACAGGAACAAGGGGAGCAGAATAATACAGTAGAGTTTTCTCCCAAAGAAATGTTGCCTCAGTTCTCTACAGATAACTGGATTCATAGATTTTCATGGTGGGAGAAGACCTTATAATCACTTCATCTGTGGGACAGGCGTGTTATTTATATAGCACTGGAGCAGTATTTCACTTGAGAATGCTCACATGACTTTGGGCAGCAGGGGCTTCTGGAAAGATAGAGGTATGGGTGACAGAGTTGGACAGGTACCCAACGGTGAAGGCAAAGCAAAATGAAAGTGTCTGAATAAAGGTTCCTTTTCATTCTCTACATTACCATGTGCTCCAAGCATACTCTCCCACTAGCTGATGTTTATATTTTAGAAAGACAGATAATATTTTTGTAATCATAGAACATGGTAGAAAGTGTAATTTACCCAGGGAAGAGTAATGTTCACTAGTTTTTCTATTGCTGTGAATTTCTTTATTGTTTGTTTTTGTCTACCTTTGTTTTCCAGCCTCTGAGATTTGTCTCAGCCACTGCAAAATTCATACTAAGAGAGATGTAAGAGCAAGCAAGTTTAAAGTGGCATGATCCAAAGGTGTCATGTTGACTCCTACTCTTATTTTTATTAGTTTTCACTTGCTCAAGAGAAAAATAGGTTCATTGAAGACAACTTAGAACAGTATATTGTCCATGATTTCTAAAGGTATGGATGCCTCCTGCTTCTTAAATTTCCAAGTTTCTTTAATGTTGATACCCGGAAAAAAAGTAACTCTTCTGTTCTTTAATAGTGGACCTTTTGTTACTTCTCACTCAATGTCATATATTCTGTATTTTATTAATATGTTACATTTAAGTATTCTTCCTTGCTTGTGTTAGATCCATGCTACCTTTTCTTCCTAATTGCTTCATGAACAATGTACTGTTCTATTTATTTTATTTTTCATTTCAGTTTGGTATATGGGGTCAAATACAGATGTATAAAGCTTTCTCTATGCATATTGTAAGTGGGCTGTGCAATGTAACAAGGGTTAGCTGCTGATGGACCATTTTCACGCATGAGACTAACAAAGAGCCTCAGATCATTTAAACCTACTTAGAATGCTTAAGTGTTAAAACTCTGTTGGAACCTTTATATGAGATTTTTAGTAAAATACGATAGCTTCCTTAATACATTGTGAAATAGCCATAAATTTCTTAATGCATATTTATGTGTCCTCTGAGGTTGGTAAGTGTAATGGAAAAGGAGACAAAGACTGGTGGTATCTGAGCAATACCATAAAAAGGTCTTATCCCTGCAAAACGCACGTGTTTCAAATACATTAGGGATTGCTTCAGGAGAGATATATTTATGTCTCTTTTGTAGAATAAAATTTAATGCTTCAAACAGCTGAGATACCAAAATTATGTCTTTTGCGTAATAGAAAGTATCTGTGATTTTAGGTGCAGTTTAACTAGCAGATCGGACAAAAGTAAAACCAACCAATCAACCAACCAAAAAACACTGGAGAAAACCAAACCATTTCAGAGAATGGTTTAGGTTGGAAGGGACCTTAAAGATCTACTTCCAACCTCCCTGGGAAACCTTCCACTAGAACAGGTTTTACAGAGCCCCATCCTACCTGGCCAGGCTGACCTGGTGCCTTTCCACCCTCACAGTGAAGAACTTCTTACATCTGATCTAAATCTGCCCTCTTTTACTTTAAAGTCATTATTTCTTGTCTTATCATTACATGTCCTTGTAATGAGTCTCCAGCTTTCTTGAGGCCTTCTTTAAGAACTGGAAGGCTGCTCCATGGCCCTCTTTTGGACTCACTCCAACAGCTCCATGTCCTTCTTATGCTGAGGGTCCCAGAGCTGGACACAGCACTGCAGATGGGATCTCATGAGAGAGGAGTAGAGGGGCAGAATCATGCCTCTTGACCTGCTGACCACACCTCTCCTCATGCAGTCTAAGATACTGTTGGCTTTCTGGTGTGCAAGCACACATTGCTGAGTCATGTTGAGCTTCTCATCAAACAACACCTCCAACTCCTTCTCTGCAGGGCTGCTCTCAATCCACTCATGCTCCATCATGTATTTGTGCTTCGGATTTCTCCAACCGTGTACAGGACCTTGCACTTGGCCTTGTTGAACTTCATGAGATTGGCATGGGTCAACATCATCAGCCTGTCAAGGTCCATCAGGATGGCATCCTTTTCATCCAGTGTGTTGAGCACACAACACCATTTAGTGTCATCAGCAAACTTCCTCAGGATGCACTCAGTCTCACCTCCCATGTCCTCAACAAAGATGTTAAACAGTGCTGATGCCAACAGTGGCCCTGAGGGACTCCACTCATCACTGGTCTCTACTTTAATTTGATAGAAACTTTTCATTTGAGACAAAGTGTATTCTCTCTGGTTTAAATGCTTTAAAAGAAAGTTTAGCTAGTCAGTAAAATAAGAAACAAAAATAGGAGGAATGGTGAAAAAAATCCTTGAAATAAAATCAAATACATTTTGGTTTTCAACAAAGAAAAATCAATTCAGATTTGGTTGAGTTTTTTCCCCTACTAGGCTTGTCTTGTTTTGATGAGACAGAAGTCATAAGAATTAAACTGTTCTAGTTTGGATCAAGCCAAAACAACATCTTATTCTGATTTCCATCTTGTCCATCTGTCAAAAACTGTTGATCATTTATAGTGTATAGTAATTATTCAACACTTCTGCAGCACACTGGGATACAGAATTTCTCTCAATAGCCATGGAGTATCTGCTTGCCCCATGCAGAAGTATGATGGAACAGACTCCACAGCTAACACGTCAGTAGGATGGACAGTGCTGGGTTTAAGATAACGAGCTCTTCCGAGCAGTAGGATCTTGAGCATGGTGTTTTTCCAGACTTTTCAGGTTTCTCAGCTGTAGGTGAGGGCTTGTCTTCTCTGCCTGCCTCACATCATCATCTCCTGGAGAGGAGAATGGGGTCTCTGCCAGAGTAGGACCCAATAGCTGCCCCATTGCACTGCCTCTCTCTCCTGACATCTGCCTGCATTTAACCTGGACATTATCTTCTTTTCCTGAAGTACTGTTGACTTGACTGTGAAAACAAGACAGCTATGGCCATACTCAAAGCCATACTTAACAAAGGCAGTCTGATTTCTGTTCTGTGTACTGCTACTTCCATGAACACACAAATGCATGCACTGATCAGAATTTGTACCTGAGAAGAAGATCTTATCCTTCAATTTAAAAAGCATCAAACCAAGGAATAGCTATTTTCCTGCTCTTCAGATAAAAGCTATTACAATATCTGTACCTTTCTAAAGCAATGATTAGTGTTGTGAGTCCTATTCAAAACAGTCAAATGTTAAACATCTTTTTCACTTCCCTCCCCCCTTTAAAAAGTTCTCTCTGCATGTGATATATACTTGCTATTTATGGTAAAGAGTTTCAGAACTTGAGAAAAAATAATCAAAGGAAAATAAACTCAGTGTTAAACATCTGTTATAACTCTGCAAAGTACCTCAACCCAGTCCAAGAGATCTCTATCATTTCAATTTTGGTACCTTTTTGAAGTGAGACTGATAAATGCGCCAAATTCCATGGCACTTCCATGCATTTGTAAATATGTGTCAAGATAAGGTGAGCAAATTCATTCCCACTAGTGACCTAGAACAAGATGAAAACAGCTAGATATTTAAGTGAGGAAGGATTGAGCATTAATCCTCCACAGTGCTTAGCTGCCCCTACAAACATCTGCTATTTGATACAGTAAAGATTCAAAGATCTCAGTAAGTGGCATTACGAACGGAGACTCTGGAAGAAAGGCTATCTGGATTCAAATGGATAAAGTATTCCATTACAAATCACAATACACATCTACTGCAATAATTTGTGTCAATCAAATCATCCTAAAGAAAACAGTCCATATAAAATAAGATTCTGTAGTCAATGGGCCATAGTCATTTCTAGTGTTGATCCATCAAAGTTAATGGAGTTGTAAGGGAAATGGACTTAAACTTTTATAAATAAAACATAATAAGGAAATAGTATGCCACCTGGAAAATAAATGGAGGAAATAGAGGGAAAATGCTAATCTAACAGATCAAGGATTCCAATTTCTCCTTTGCTATCTGCACCATCTAATGAGCAGCTGCATGAACTTATGACTGGTTTACAGGAAAACAGAATCCTATTTCAAGGCAGCCCACAGGTCTGAACATTACTACAGCTCTAAAAAGCTCTCTTCCATCTCATTAATTTCCCTTGATCTTACTGTCCATTCCTGACTTAATAGATTCCTCTTTCCTTCTGTTAAAGGAATGGTGACCCAGGGAAACATTTCTCTTTAATGCACCCTGTGGCTTAGTTTTTTCAGACATTTCCTTTTCTCCCAAGGAAAATATTTCCCATAGACCTTTTACTCATACTACAATAACGTATTCCCTTATGAGCTATGAATCATCATCCTTTAAGTATACATTTTCTGATCCCTTTGTTCTGCTTTCCCATAGCCTGATGAAGAGACTAAGTTTTCCTTTTTTATTTTTAGTAAAATTTTTCTATAGACTCATCTAAAATTTGGTGGTTTTCTTTACATCTTTTTTCTCTACCACTCAATACAATTACCTGTATCTTATGTCATTGTTCTTTTAAATAATAACAACTAATAGCATTTCTACAACTATATATACACACTCAGAATTTATATCTCCTAGACTGACCACAGGTGGTTTCTGGTTTATTGTTCCCTACTTATGTATGATTTTTAATACATAGGCACATATGTAAGAATAAATATGAATATTTGCCAAAATAAAATTAGGAAAAGCATGAACTATGCTCAAAAAATGGTATTCAGGTCATGATCTGGAGATCGTGTGGAGAATGTATAAATGAAGTTGATTAACTAGAATCTTACAGAGATATCTTACAAACTTTAATAAAACACATGGGGGGAAAAAAAGTGCTTTTTCCAAAATGTTTGGTGAAATTATCACGGAATTCTGGATGAATTCTGCAAAAAGTTCCATTCTCTGAATGTGAAATTCTTTTCATTTAAATTCCAACAGAATGTTTCTAAAGCAAAAAAAAAAAAAATCAGATGTAGCAAGTATACAAGCATTTCTACACTGTGAAGAGTATTTATCCCAAATAACTGCAGAGGTATAGGATTCAGACACCTACATCTCAGCTGCAACTCTGATAACTCTTGTAAGCAATAGAGAATGATATGCATTTATCTTCTATGCATTTTTTCTGACCTAATGTAATTATCTGCCTTATGGTGAGACTGATTTAGTCATAGTTTTTATTGCCTATATTTCTTACATCTCTGCTGGCTTTACAGAAAACCATGGTGACCAGCTCAGATTTAATAAAATTAATTCCAGTACTGAGTTATTATTCCACACTGTCTTGGATGTATAGTAATTATTTTGTAGCAGGAATTGGAATTAAAGGCAGCATGAACTGCCTAGGCAGTGCAGGAAACAAGTCTGATGATTCATTAGTTGGATTGTCTCATCTGAATCAGCCTTGACTGCATGTTTGGGGAATGTTATGATGAGGGTGGCATTATTTTCAGTTTAATTTTAATCACAGATGCTGAGCACATCTTTCCAAAATCATGGGACAACATTCTTGTAGACAGAGTGATCTTAATATCCGTGAATTGCTGAAGTTTTGTTAGAGATTAAATTTGACACAACTAAATCATTCTCTCCCCCTTTATATGGGATGGATATGTAATCCATTTCCTGTCCTACATTATTATACGGTAGTTTTTCACTGCAGAATAATCTAACAAACTTTCAGAAGTGAAAAGCTTTGTGAGTTTCAAGAGGTCAGAGTGCAAACACTAATCATTCTGTACCTGATTTGAGATTTCAGGAAATTTCACCTCTAATGTTGAAATTTAAGTTACTTTTCTTTAGCCTGAAAAAATCCTAAATCTGAAGAACAACTGCCCCTACTTTTCTGTCTCCACCCCAATAACAATTTGGAACAGAAATCTTATATACTTTTTTTTTTTTTTTTACAAAGCAGTTTTGATTCCAGTTCAAAATCAAGTTAAATTGTATAAATCAGGCCAATCTCTGAGACTGTTAAGAGCTGGGCTGGTCTGGATTACATCTGTATTCAGTGGGCACACAAGCTTTCCCTTCTTCAGAATCAGTCACATTACGTTATGAAGATAGAGACAAGAACTGGCAGATACCCCTTCAAACAACAGTTATAAATCAATACTTCATAAATCAAAAATACTAGTTTTATTTTTAAGGCATTTTTCCTGCTGGAGCTAACTCTGTTGAGGAGTTCTGCAAACCTGAACGCACTGAAAAAGGAGCCAAGACAACACAGCATTCTATTCTGCAATATTTGTCTTTTTTACTCCAATACTGGTTTCTTTCCTTATTTTGCCCATGACACTTTGCAGAAAAGAAAAGGAAGAGTTTTGTGAAGGTATTCCTCAGAGTTTCGGCTTCCAGTTTCATTTTTGAGATAGGTCTGGTTTTAATCTGGCTTTACTTCAGGGCCCACGCCCACTCACGTTGATCTTTTACAGAAGAGCTGCACAGTGACAGTTTTACACTTGCAGTGCCATACCAGCAAGGATGTATTGACTGAGCAGGTGCTTGAAGCTGGCCATGTGATACACATCTTCACTTGCCATCAATGGATATTGTAACTGGGTAATGATCACAAAACCCCCAGTGGTTAAATACTTGCTTTTTTTCCCAGTTATACACAGACAATTAAAAACAGGAAAGCAAAATAAAAGAAAAAAAAATCAAGGGAAAAAAAAGATAAAAAAGAAACAGAAGTCTCTGTACACATAAATACTGCACTCCCATACTGTCAGATCACATTATGATTAGAAGGTCCAGTTAACACTTGTTACTCTTTCTAGGTTAATTTCTGATTAGCCATGCTAACATCACAAAAAGCCACAGGCTTACTTAAAGAGGAATTAAGACACGGAATTAGCAGTCTTCTATGTTCAAAGAGGTTTTTGCTGTGGCTTGACAAATACATATAGCACCATGTCCAGAAACATCACTTTAACAAAAATGGGAAAACTTACTTTTGCTCACTTACATACGCATTGACTAAATTTCTTAAACACGTAATTTAATATGTTAGAATAAAATTCTTACTAGCTGCAGAAGTAATTTTCTTCAAAATCACACCATTGCTTGTTACCATATTACCATGGTAATGTTGCAGTTAAAACTGAGGATTACAGGCTGTTACTTTTCCACCAAACAAACCAAATATACTATATTATCAAAATCAAATGTGTTTCATTTCTGGGTGGGTTTTTTTTTTGTTTGTTTTCTAAATAAGAAGAATATGGAGACCATCTAGATTAATAGTATACTTTCTATATAATAATGATCTTACAGTGTACTTCACAAGCATTATCAGTGTGAATTTTACTTACCTGTGTTTTCACGTACTTTAGACATCCTCTGCCAGATACCACAAGTAATCAGTAATTTATTACCAAGCAGTGTGTTGGAGGTATGTGGATACTAAGGAAAGCCTCACATTACTGAGGTGATGAGTGTTCTGTAATGGTCTCCCATCAAGTCTGTATTTTCCTTCTTACTACTCATGAAAACTTCTTGCCAAAGGAACAGTAGCATCTCATAGAAAGCAACTGTGTAATGGAGAGGATCCTGATATTGCCCTCAGGTATCCTGGACTTCATCTAGCAGTGGAAGCAGACCCTGGCTTGGAGACCTGGCACACATGCTTGGCCTCTCTGCATCAGTATGCCACTAGGAGAGTTCCAGTCATCAATATTCATGCACTGAACTCTTGTCTTTCACTAGCCCTGCTCTGCTTAAGTCAATAATTATTAGTATCAGCTAGTAACTCCTGTATGTAATTTTATTGTAGAAAACAGCAGTTGGAAAAGTTTGGTAGTCAAATATATTTTAAGATGGGCAATTTCTTCATTTTCAGGCAGAGTATGGAAGGCTCTAAACTCTGGTTCTGTTTGCTGGGGACAGTTACAGCCATTGTGATGACATCCAGGGAGAAGAGAGAACAAAAAAACCTGCTGCATGGTTTTTCTCTGTTGTCTCCAGTAACACCAGGATGACTTTCATTTCTGACTCTTCTTTTAGATACTTCTCTGCTAGCATTTAAGAAAATCCTCTCGGTAACTCACCATTCCCTTTTTGACATTGATGAGAAGAAATAACTTAATCACTCTTAGAGAGAGACAGGCTACAGACATGGAATAACATGTGAAGCTGCTTCACCGTCTCTGTGCTTACTCAGATCTTCTCCTCCTTTGAAAACCAGAAGTATCTAAGTACCCCACTGTGAATATGTGTATTTTCAGCACCAATGTGTCACCTCTTAAGAACTGATTCTGTACAATACAGTAAATGAATGAAATCAAGTGTGTATATAGGGTTTTTTTAAGTAGTTAAGGTAGGGCAAAGAGCATGTGATCTATGTGTGCAAAGAAAAAGTATTTTTTTATATCTAAAAGCCTGGTTCTTCTCAGAAAGGAGTGGAAAATCTACATTGTTTAATAAAGCTATTTTTGCAGTCGGTATTACTTTCACACTTCCTGAGAGGTGCTCATCCAGCCAGATCCAGATAACCTGGAGTCTGAGTCACAGACACAATTTTTAGTGAGAGTGAGATTTGATTGTCCTCCTCCACACCTCATGCTTTACTTTAAAAGCTGAAATGATCCCGCAAACACTGCTTTTCACTTAACCCATACTGAAACAAACATGTTGCACGGAAGAAGGTTACAGTTTATTTTGAGACTGCTGTGTCATTCAAGCTTGGCATGAGGCTTACCCATGTAACCAGTGGTCTTGGCAGTAAGACATGGTGGCAGTTATTTAGGTTAGAGAGGCCTCACTGAAGTATCTAAATGCAATCAACATTTTAGAGCCATAAAACTAAAACTGAATAATCCCCCATTTTTTCTCAGCCACACTTTCTTTCTGTTAATTAACTTTATTTTCCTTTGATTTCTTTGCAGACAACGGGAAGCTATTTAAACAAAGTCCTCCTCTGAGTAGGGTTACTGATGTTAAAAAGGAAAGGAAATTGCTTCACAGTTTCTGCAAAGAACTTCAAAAAGAAATGGTTGAAGGAAAACATTGAGCTAATCGTATTCTTTCAAAGCTGACGCTAACATCTTTCAACTTCTTATCATTTTAGGAGCACTGGGAAACTCTAATTATTAGCTGTGAGGAAAACACAATTTTAAATTTATTTTCTTTTTAAGATAAGCAACCACCCCCAGCACTGTGTACTACCTTCCGAGCTAGTATACAGCTGCATAGCTGGGCTATTCTCTGGCCGTTGGATGTGTCACCCCCAAACAGGTCTATCTTACTGAGCAAGATGTGGTGGCCAAGTGTCTAAGAAATCCTAAATGTTGGCATTTGGGTAAATGAATATCATTTTCATTGTTCAACTCTGTGTTCTCTCTTGGCCCTACTATTATCAGCTATAAAATTCAAATATGCTTTTCCTTTCAAGTTTTCAGAGCCATTTCACCAAAGACAAACAGTAAATGTTTTCTTTCACCTCTCCTGACTGAGATTTATTTACTTAATTAACTGATGTGATTTAAGAAGAACTTATGTAATATGGAATATAGTACTATTATATTTTGGATTTTCTCGGTTCCACTTTAATTAGGCAGAAACACTTGGTAAATGAAAAGTGCAGTGACAGAAATTTGCATCTAGAGAAAGATTTTCAGTGCTTACTCAATGAAATGTTAGTAGGAAAGTGTAGGAAATCTGGAGTGTTTCTAAAAGAACAGTGCATAACTTTAAATAATATATGATCAGACATACATGAATTTTAAACGTTCATGAGCCGACTTTGAACTAAAAGCTAGGTAAAGAATGAGTATATCTGATTGTCTGGTACACAGAGTGGAAATCTCTCTTGAAAGGATAGTGCCCAATTGATCAGGCCTGTTCAGATGTACTGACTTGGTAAAGGCTAAAGAAACAACAAACAATGAAATTAAAATTTAATCTCTAACCCAAATGAGATTCCCTAAAAACAGAAAACAGGGAACACCAGAAACTCCCCAGAAGATTTTAAAAGTAATTAAAAGCTGTCTTTCACATAATAAAAGTCTCTTTGAGGCGTTTGGCAAATTTCAAATGTAAACTTAGATTGAGGACACAACTCAAGCAACAAAACTAATTTTGGAACCATAGCTTTATGTTTATGAAGCTTTTTCTACCCATTTAATGTTTGCAGTTTCTTCCTCCCTTCAGCAGTTTGCTTTCTAACTTTAATATACTTGAAATATTGGCTGTCTTGTACAATCAAGTGAATGCTACTGATTTCAGAGTATTCTGACATGGCCGTTTCATATTAAACTAAAGGACCTAACTCAAACAATAGTTTTCCTTCACTGTGTGTGAAGCATGGTCTTAAAGAAGAAAGGACTGCTTTAACATATGTTTCACTCATACTAAAGAACATAGTATTTTCCTAAGAGCTTTTTGATTTTTTTTTCTTTTTTTCTTCATTATTTATTGCAAACTGAATGCTCACTGCTTGTGTCAAGGGAGTGTTTGTTATATATCAGTAACCATTCTTTGCAATGTAAAAGTATTTTTAAGAAGCTTTTTTTTCCTCACTAATTTTTATGTTGTCTATAAATTATATACGACTGGAACAGTATAAACAAATCCCATCCTAGCACCCAGCACTTGACTCCCATTCAAAAGATATATTATGTTTATATAAATATATATAAATATGTGCATATGAATATCTACACATAACTATACATTATTTCTTCTTATAAACTAGACATTAATAGCAATTTTGTGTTGACAGCAACTAGGCAGAGATATTTTTAGGAGTGTTTCTTGGACTAACTAGTGGAAGCTTTAATTCTATGTGATAACTTCTAAATGACTGAAGATAACTACAGGACACAATAGCTCATATCTGTTGAGTTCCATTACAGAGTAAGTACCTAGGATTCTTGAAACACCATAATCATGATAATGCAGCTCTTAACATAAGCTAATTTGCCTGACTGAAAAAGATTTATAACCGAAACTTAGAAGTGTGGAATGATAAAATTGACAGGTCCCAGAGAGCTCACATCATCTATCCCTCTGTTCACCCTGAGATACTTTTACAACTTTTTCTTAAAGAATTTACTGTAATAGAAGTTCCCAAAGTGCTATAAGCACTTTGACTTGGTAAATCACTGCTAGTGCTTTGTTTACATTAGAAGCTATACCTAAAATGGGTGCCACTGAAATTCAATTTCATGTATTTCTTACGAGTCTTGCCCTGTACAGTGAAAATAAGTTCTTTCATCCTTCTGTAGAAGAATTTTATGTGTTCTATACTCAAACCCTAATCCTCATCTCTCATAACCTTCCCCTCATTTGACTACACAATCACTGTTCTTCCCAGTACTTTCTGTTCCCAGTCACGCTTTCTCCACTTCCTTCTTCTGCTCTGGCTTGTCTTTGCACCTCACCTGAAGGAAGGTGTCCAAAACATTGCTTGGCTTCCAGATGAGGCCTCCCCAGCATCAAACACAGTCCAAGGATTACTGCATGTTTCCTACAGGCTGTAGGAAACCTGGGCCGGGTGCTGACATGGCTGTTCCACTTCCAGCTCCAGAATTATCTCATTGGCTTGGATATTTCTGACTGTTGCCATGTTGCAGAGAACGCAAAAACCTTCAGCATTTTGAAAGTCTTTCCACTGACCTGAATGAGGAACAGATTTAGTACGTGAGCTCTTCAAATCTTATGACCAGTATCCTGAATTGAGCTGATAACCCAGGCCCCCAAAAATAATAAAATAAAACCATCATAGCCCCCACTTCCAAAACTTCAGAAAGGTTTTTACACACCAGTAATCAAACCCAAATATTAATCTTGAAAAAAAAAAAAAGAAGAATATCATCACTTTTAAGCACCTCAGAAGGCAAGATGTCAGTGCAATCTTATCTGGCCTGTTTATAAGCTAAATGCTTTTTCTTTTTCAAGCCTAACATAGTGAATGCATGTTATTAAATATTTCTTTCTATTCTTCTGGCTCATTGTGGATCTAGATCTGATTTAGAGCATACTAGCTAAACTCTGAAGGAAATGTAAGATCATTACAGCTATTTCTGTGGCCTTTTGTGTGAGGAGTTGATGTACTTTACAAAATAGGTAGTTTTGCTTCACACTACATATTACGGAGAGCTGAGGCAGAGATAAACACTAATGTTGTCAAGTGTACTTATTTTAGATTCTCTATTTGAAACAGTTCAATAACAACACTTTTTTAGAATACTTTTCAGATATAACTTACTTCATTTGCAGCTGAGAGTACTCAAATTTGGGAACTCTGGTCCCATGTGGGACAGGCTGGGCAACCAGAAAATGATAAATGTGCAGTAGTGGCTACTGGTGAAAAAATGGGATCAAGTTAATTGCTTGACTCCATCAAAAATACCACAGATAGAAAAATCTAAATTCTCAGTCTTCGGTAGTCTTAATGATTGAATCATCTTTTCTCTCTCCATATTTACTACACAGCTTTGGGCTTCTATACCTAATAAGGCAAGAAGACAACTTGCAATACATTAATTTGCTGTGTGATCCTAATTGATTACTCAGGCACTGTCTGACATCATATTTGAGGAAGCACATTCTTAGGGAAAAAAAAAAAAAAGCAATGTAGCAAAATCAATAAAGATTACCCTAATAGGACTGTGTGGGGAAATCTGACCCCATATATAAGGAGCAACCTAGCATTGAGATCATCTAATTTCTCAATGTATGTGTAGGTAAAACTCTTTTCACTCAGTTTTAGATGAAACATCTGAAGTAGTACATTAGGCTCTAGGCTTCTCTAGGTTGGTGGGGAGAAGTCTGGCTAACTTGAACCAGCAGTGTATTCACAGATGCAAAAGTATTTGATTCTGTCCACATGATATAAAGGCAGAGTTGTTTAAAAGTAGTTGTTTGAACTTAGTCATCCATCAACTCCAAGTTGCTCTCTCTTTTTCCATGTTTAATTTCCTCTCTCCATCTACATGCTTTCTCCTGGGCAGGTGAATTTGCAAAGCAGCTTCTACTTCTAATATTTTCATAAAGTTCCCAAGAAACCTGTAAGCCCTCTCTTCAAGTGTCACCCCATTTTGCTGCCCTCTGAAAGTAGAGAGGAGTTCAAACACTGTTATGCTGTAGAGCACATACTGGATCTCTGAGTCATTTGCTGATGAAAATGATCTTGGATTATGCACTTTCTGAGTCCTCTGAGGATCACAAGACCAGTTCTTTCCAGCTGTTCAGTTTCCATCTAGATGGTGAAAATCCTGTCTCTGCAAGAAAAGAAGTCTACTAACATATTTTCTATTCTTACATTGTGAGAGCCTTGCAGTATTTTTTTCTTTTTTAAAACCTATTCTTGATATTCTTTTATATGGATACTGAAATGCCTTTTCCCCTAATATTCCACCTGAGCAGCAGGTGAATATTTTTCTCTTTAATGCTATGAAAAAAATTAGATCCTTTAGCAGAAAACTGACTTTCCCATTCTTACTTTTCACTTTGTAAAGTTATAATAAGGGCCAACCAAACTTATCTGTTTTGCTATACCAGCTGCAGTTAACACATGATCGTTAGAAGTAAAATACATTTGCTGCAATTATCTATTCATAAGCTAAACTGAGACAGGAATAGATACAGAATTGATACAGGATTTATCCTAATGGAGGATAGGGGGTTATAAGGCATTTCCTGGTGTTATGAGATGTGACATGGGAACACACATGCCCTGTGGCTAATGAGGTCTAGGGAAGATGCACAACCATAGTCCCCTTTTTCTCATTTGCTCATTAGTTAGACTGTATCTCTGGAGAGAGGGAAGGAAGGGGAAAGAAGTACCCAAACAAACAAAGGAAATTTTAACCCCAGCTGACTGTAATATTTAAGGTTTTATGAAGCATTTTGAAACATTAACAAGGAAGCTCCTAAGCAAACAAACCCTGCTATTGTATTGAAAATGTTGCTAACTCAGTTGACAGGGCTGTGATTATGACCTTAAGCTGCCTTGGAAAACTTGATATAAGAAGTGTGCTTGGTAGAAAGGACACAAAACCAAGATAACAGATTACATGTATAAATGGACACAAATTCTGCATGCTCTGCTAGAGTATATAAACAGGTGATTAAAAAGATGTAGCTGTTCATTTAGTGTATTTTATGGCAGCGTTTCGCAGTAAAGAGACCCTTACCACGAAGCAGAAACAGCTAAAGGTGTTGTAAGTCACAATAAAGCTGACACACTGGCAGGTACAGAAATTCTATAAGGTGAAGAGCTTTGCAGCACACAAAATACACGCTATGAAATCATATTTACGATTTAATCAGTAATAAACATTGAATTCAGTAATTTTTACAGGGCAGTGAAGACAGAAACACAGAGATAAACAACAAAATCAGCTTTTCACTTGAAGTCTGCCTTCTAAATTAATTAATAATTTTGGAAGAGACCTAAATAAAAGACCATTTCAATAAACCAGACTGTTTGCCTTGGTTCCTTAATTCCACATGTTCTCCACAACTATCTTATTAAATCCCTGTAATCCATAATGCTGTAAATGGACAGAATCCTATTAACATCTGTTCTAGTTATTTTGTGATGTTGATTTTACCCACCTGAGGTTACTACAAGACCATAGTATTGAATTGCAAATGCCAATGGTTGTGTTGAATACTGTTTTGAATATATATAACATGTAGACTTCATTATAACTAACAGAAATAAATAAAATAATCTGATAAAGACAGTGTGAACATAAGAAAGAACAGGTAAGCATCCAGAGTTTGAGGAAAAGAAGCAAAAATATGGAAATTAAATCTAACATACAACAGATTCTAATAAATCTGCATGAAGTGCCAATGATAAGACCCAGGAAGAAGATGTCTCCTTAATATTTAGTTTTCAACTGGGAGTTAGAAATAGTTTTTCACAATTTTGTGTAGGAGGTGTGCACATTTAAATATAAATATCCTGTAACTTTTGCAAAAGATTCTTTGCTGGACTCATGGGGTTTTTGTTTTTCTCTTTTTCCCAACTGGGCAAAACCAGTTGCCCAGGCTGTACCCCTTCCAGGTTCCTCATAGGAATTAACTCT
>WBNH01005751.1:0-12951 GCA_013401255.1 Urocolius indicus
TTCCACTGGGCAGCTTTCCAGCCTAATTAGTGTCCTGGCAGAGGACAGCTTCATCCAACTATGCTGAGATGTTTCATAAACATTTTGAAGCATTAGTCTACAGTAGAAAGCAATTTTTTGGGGAACTTAAAATCAACATCTTAATTGATTTACATTCATAACAATGCTACACGGGACAAAAAATGAACTGACAGGATTTGAACCTGAGAACTTCAGGAAGGTCTTGGAGAGACAAAAGCTTTTACACCTAAGTCTTCCACAGAACCTTCACAAGAAATTTTGGTAAAAGAACCAAGTTTCTGACATCTGTTGGCTAGAGATAAAAGCAGAGGTGGAGATCACTGTTTGTGGTCTTTATTTTGTCCATGCTCTGAAATCTAAACATTATTGTGATCATCATAAATAAATATCCCATAAATTATTCATAAATTAAATATCCCAATAAAAGTAAATTAAACAATATGTTTTGTTAGAGCTCATAGCAGGTCACTAGAACATCAGTGAACTCCATTTCAATCCTCAAGCACTAGACCTTTCTTGCAACTCCTACCCTCGTACAATTCCCAAAAGACAATATGCTAGTATGCTTTTCTACTAAACCTTTCAGGCGTTTTTAAGAGATGACAGTCTGTACAAAAGAAACATCTTCTAGAATGTGGTGTTAGACTGAGGGTCTCCAACACGTGCATGAGAAAATAATGCAGAGCCTGCTTGAATTTCAAAGATCTCTTAGAGGATTTATAGCATTTTGTAATCAAGAAAGAGAAGATAACACAATTCTTCCATGTCACAGGCACTAGGATCACTCAACTTTTAATTTTGAAGACACACCATCTAAACCATTTTCTATATTTCCTTTATCAACTGAATCAGTATAAAAACTGCAGTAAGTTTGCAATAACTTCCTATAACTTCCTTTATGATAAATATTCTTATGTTCAAGGAAAGACACAGATGACTAAAACCTGATTTACTCTTTGAACAGTGACATCCTTGGTGCCACTTCTTATACAATCTGAAAGTAAAAAACCAGAAAAACTAATACAACTAATACTTGATAAACATAAAGAGTTTGGAGGTGGAATATACTCCAAAAGGTATTTTCAGTTCAGCCTTCAAGGCATGAACACTCTGGTTCAAATGAAAGCATATATTTTCACTAACTGCTATTGAAAATAGTTGAAGTAGTTTTAAAGAGTGCATTTGTGGAGGATTCTAAAGCTTTTTTGTACCATTGTCAGATCCATTTTATTAAACAACAGCTGATTCAACTGCAGTTAAGAAAATTTAGAGAGACCTATTGTTTCATTTAATAGCCATAAGCATTTAATTCTAGTTCAGTACCTTGTAGAAACACGCAAACAAGGCAATGATGGACTGGCACATAGACAAAGTAACTTTAGGACAAGGAAGTGCTGCCATTTATACACTGTGAATCCTTTCCAAAATTCTCCTCTGCCCCACCCCCCTGCTTCCATAGTAGCAGCAGCTTTTAAAAATAACAGTCTATTTGAACACTTGCTCTAGTGGGTGAATTAATCCTATACACTCCCAAAAAGGGTCTCTTTGAAAACCTTTCTTTGTTAGTTTAAATGGGATTTAAATGATAAAATTCCAAACTGGAAAGCGCTGCTTTGTTAAGGAAGCTCTGGAAAGAAGGGAGGAGGGGAAGGGAAAAAAAATAAAATAAAGAAGAAAAAAGGCCTATCTGGGAGAATAAGACTACAATGGCAGAGTGGCAGAGTCAGATTTCCCAGATAGGTTCTATTACAAGTGTGCTTGGCAATAGCCTATGCTGTGTAAGTGGGACCAACAATGGAGCTGTGTCAACTTACACCAGAGATGGATTTGCTCCATGGCCTTAAAATTCATTGTTTATAGAAAAGAGTTGAGCCAGAGGCTGGGTGGTAGTGTGGAAAGTGAGGCAAGTTTTTAAAAACTCAATTCATTACATTTTTTTTTAACACTTGTTTTAAGAGATACTACTAGAGAGTTAAAACCTCCTGATGAAAACACATTAATACTCCAAGAAATTCACTGGTATCTAGATGTCATTAACTTAAGCAACTCTATTTTATTGCATGTGAGCAATCCACAAAGAAAAGGGCCTATTGCAGAGAGGCAAAAGAGGATACCTAAAGGACATCTAGGTGGCTATGTCCAAAATTGAGACAGAGCTGGAGCACATTGTAGCAGGACTCTGTGAAACAAGGCATATAGCAGTCAGCAAGACAAATAGAGAAAATTGTGGGTTCTGGTCTCTGTTCCTTTCAGTTCAAGCATTTTATATTAAGACATCATTAGGTTATAGAACAAAAACTTAGAACTCCCCCTTGAAGCATGAAAAATTAGAATCTTCAGCACTTTCTGTTTAAACTAATGTAATACATTACTATAATTCAAATAAAGATCTGGGTAGTATTGAGAATTATGTTTGTTGGGCTCTAAATAAAAAGAACAAAAAAGAAAAGGTCTTAAGAAAACATGTCATTCCTTAAGGGAACAGACAATGACAGACCTAGCAAACCTGCATTGCAACGTGTAATTGTTTCTCCTTTTTTGCTTTCAAGCACATTCCAAAGTCTTTAATCACATTATGCACATTGTGATACAATTGAATCCATCATGTTTTTTGGGTTAGTCACCTTCAGACTAATTTTGTAAACAAATGTATCAATATATACTCACAAGAATCAATAAACCATTTATCCTAACAACTCCCTTCCCACATGGCACTGCAAGCCACTTTCTATAACCAGTGAAATTTCAGCACGATGGTGGCCAGTTGTCCCAAAAAGATCTCTTCAAATTGCATCTTCCCAGCATGACAATCTCCCATTTTACAGATGAGGTAGCAAGCAAACCAGCACCATGCTTCTGCAGGACAGTAACATCTCAGTGCTGGGAAGTATAGCTTCTGGGCAAAACAATTATGTTAGCGACCCAGCCTCACTGCAAGAATGAAGTCCAGCAAACATAGTAGAAACAAGCCTCCTTACACACCAATGATGGCTATACTTAATTCTGCACACATTAAAAAAATACTTTGAAATGGGAAAACACAAACAAGCTACTGCCCATTATTAATAAGCCACACTGGTGAACATTTCTGGGTCATGATACTCTTCAGTAGCCGTGTCTGTCCAGATTAGTGTCATTGTTTCTACACCTATCAGCCTCTGTCTATCAAAACTGAGACAAAAATAACCTGAGCAGGTCTGCTAAGTTCTCTGAGCACTGGAAACACAATGAGAGCTGACACACTGTATTTCTGTGTCCCACCAATACTATTTGTCTTTGTTGTCCCTCAAGCCTTCATTTAAACCGCTCTACAGAATTAACTAAAAAACAGCAATTAAATGAGTATAAGAAAAAAGCAGAAATATAGATCTTCATAGAACTAATTCACACTTAAAAGAAGTACTTATATCTGCATTATTAGTAATAGCTTAATATATTGTCGTCAACTTTTTTGTAGATGCAAATAAAGAGGAAAAAGGGAGAATTTTGTAGTGTATCCCTGTAGAGCTGAAAATCATTCCACCAGAAACCTACATTACAAACATCCTATTTCTCATAGTTCTGAGACTTGTATCTACTCACTGATAATTTCAGTCTTGGTTGGTTCCCTAGAAAAATTCATAGTATCCAGTTATGCACAAAGCTTTCAAGCTCAATGTTAATATTCAACACGGTGTAGCTTATGAATCCAGCTCTGAAGTTATGTTGACTGTAAAAACATCAGTTGCTAAACATAGCTGTAAGTCAGATGATTCATTGGAACTCATGCTTTGATTTTGTTCAAAAGAAAAACTCGTGTATGCAATTTTCGAAAACTAAAAACATATTAAAGTGAGAAGAAAGCCCACTTGAAATAATTAGAGGGCTTGGACTTCTGCAGTAAGAAGTTGCAGGTCATTATAAGTCACTGCCATCATTCAGATTTCTCAGATGCAGAACAGAAATAGAGCAGATGTAGGAAACAGACCAAACTTGAAGTCGAGCGTGACTCAATAAATGTAACCCAGAGGTAATTCATTAGAAGGTATTATTTGGTATAAACTGCCTTGTGCTGCCTCTCCCAAGACGAGAAACTCTTGGACGCCTATTTCTCATTTATCCATTTAATCATCTTTATGCCATAAGAAAGAAAGTTTAAGGGTAGCAATCTCTTGGCTGTAATTTTCTTACTGGAATCTTTTATCTTCAAGAACTCTGAACGTTTGCAGAAGAACAGAAAATAAAAACGCTATATATGAGATATATTGAGACTGCAAAAGGAATCTTGTTCACACAAAATTTTTATTGCAAATTTCAATCAAAACAAGGAACAGTTGCACGAATCATTAGCATCTGCAAGACTTTAAAATTCAGTCACCATAGTATCAGTGCAAACTAATCCACTAGAAAGAAAATTTATCTTAACTTCTACATCATTAAACTAATGTCCATGGGAAAAATTAGCCCCAAAGATTAATGCCTTTTGGAATGTTCAATCTGCAGCATGCCATGAAATTCCCAAGTCTCAAAGTACTCTGTCCTAAAACGGCCCCATTATACCCAGCAATCCAACTCCAAGTCACCTCATTGGGTTTGTGATTCTGAAATGGCTTTTCACACGTAGAGTTACAAATACAGACTACCAGAAGGGAGCATTCCAGATATATTCTGCTTCAGATGAAAAAGAAAACTTCCTTTTCAGGATGGCTCTTAATTCATGCAAGCAGCATAAACACCCAAGGTTGCTTTTTTCCCCCCTCCTTTGTGCTTAAATCACAAGTTTATTAAGTTGGACTTACGCAGTTTTGCCCTCACTATCTTGTTTGGTGGCACTGGCTCCCTTTTTACCCAGCAATGAAGCCACTTTCTCAGGATCGCCATTCTCCACTGCCTGCAGCAGTCGATCATCATTCTTATTCCATTCATTGGTCTGGAGTAAAAGAAAAAGAAGAGAGAAATATTATTAGAACCAGCACTGTGTCTGGGCTCTCCTGAATAATTTTGCATGCATTTAACAACACTGAAAGCTGAAACAAAGGCCCAGACCACAGAACCAGGCATAAAAAGAATTTGAAAGATGTGCAGTACAGATTTCCAAGGACTTAATGGCTCAAGCGAGTCCAGGCAATCACTGGAGATGACCTCTAACATGGAAGCTCTGTAGAAAAGTAGTGCAGGAAAAAACCAATCTATTTGTTCTTACTATATTTTTTAAAAGTTCTCCTTCATTTGTCTGGTTTCTATTTTGGAGCTGCACTAGTCCCACTGGACCTTCATCACATACATCATATGGATAAGCAACGAGGTGGGTTAAGCTGATTCACACCCCACCCTAACAACATATACCAGGCAAAACTTTCCGTACGTAAGCCTTTTCCCAGCTCATACTCTGTAGAGAGTAACAGGTTAAGAGACTGCATTTTGCAGACTCTTAAATTAGCTCTACTGAGCTTTTATCCCCCACATTTATCTTTAAAGCAAACAAGTCAACTACTCATACTACTATTGTAAGAAAAGACACCCTTCCTACATTTAAACGTTTCCAAACAATTCAATAAAGTCTTTTAGCTCTTTGTTACAATTCAAATCAGGGAAAGGACACTACTTAGATGATTCTCCTCCTCTTTTTAACTCTCAGTACATAGCCTATTTCCTCTACCAGTCCTCCAAGCTGGATCTAGCAAGATACTATGAAAACAGAGGACAGTTAACCTTCTGTATTCCTTGCGATTACAGCAAAACAAGTTCTGGAAAAGGAGTGAAACTGCACCCATGCCTTCTAGTCTGGACCAATAACAGGGTTTATTCTTCAAGGAGAGCAATCTGCAATTAAAAGCTGTGTTTGGATTGGAGTTTCACCTTATCTTCAACAGACTATGGCCTTCTCTTTATCAGTCAGCTCATCTCCACCATGCCTGCCTATTCACTCTATTTCTATACAACTTCAGAATGACTAAATTTATATTAATGTGCTTCTTGAAGAATACTTTACCTATAAAACTCACTTTGTCCTGATGCTCTACATAGACTTTTTTTTTTTTTACGGCTAGCTGAACCAAAAATTCAGTGTTTCTCTGCCTGGAACTTGTGAGGAAAAGTGTACAAGATACATTAATTCACTCTAAAGGCTGTGCATATCTTGAAAACTAGAATAGAAGGAAAGTGTCCCAGGTTACTTCTTATTTAAAAGCCAAATTAAAAAAAAAAAAATCATTTGAGAGAGGTCAGTCCAAGCAGGACATGAGAAAGGAATTGAAAAAATACCACCTGGAACTAGGAGTATGAAAGACAGCTCTGTCAAAGCAAGTGACATGCAGAAGACAAAGAGTAACTGCAGCCCATTATGGCAGTGGCATGACTCATGTAAATGCACAGTAAGCAGGTTATATTATTTCTTCTTCTAGTACTACAGTAAATCTCTGTAGACTTTAGAGCATGACCTGTACATAAGTAAAAAAAGTTGCTTCCTTTAGCTATATCCAGATTCCACGGCAATGAATGGCCAGTCAAGCAGCAGGCCCCACCTAAAATGAAACTCATTGCATATTCTTCATTTAAGGAATTTCATACTTTAAAGGAAGTCTATCATTAAAAGCAGATGTCTAGAAAAATGTCTCTTTCTTGTATATAAAATCCTTTGAAGTCACCACTGTTTGTCTGACAGCATATTATGCCTTTTGTTCCTGATTCAGTCATGTAAGATATTTAAATTTAGGACCACCTTTACCNGTATTCCTTCAATATACAGCTATTAAACTGAAACATATTGACAGACATAAAATGAAACATATTGATATTATCGACATATAATCCAATATCCACAGTATTTTTGTTTAAGCAAGCAACTTATACTAATGCCAACTCCCAAATTTAAGAAAGAATGGAGATCAAGAATCAATTTCCCCTTTGAGAAGCTGTTCTGATAACTATATCCCTGCCTATAAATACACTGTCATTAACATACCAAGAGAAATTAACACAGCTGGGACCCAAATTATGTCTTAATATTTGTCTAATGTGGAGACTGCATCTAGGAGATATATAGATATTGAATGGGGAAGCCTGGTGCATTCTGAAAACAACTCTGGTGTTGCAGAATGATGCCATGTTCATACTAACAGTAAAACATTTGATGACAAATGCTATATTAGCCTATTAAAAGAACAGAGACTTTAATTCATTTTTATGGTAGTTTTCAACCATACCCTTTGTGGGAACAAAAAATGCAGACACATATGCAAACACAATTAGAGAAAGATTTAATGATACTTCATTTTAAAAATTGCTTCATAATTATCTGTACAGCTAAACATATGCCCTCATATTTAATAACTAAATAGAACTAAATTGGACAAATTGTGAAGTAACATAGTCTCTCACAGGGACCCTGAAAACACTCAGGTCTATCAGACTCATCCCAATGTCAAGGAAAGGCTATCAACAGATACTCCTTCATTTTTCACACAGAGCTGGCGATTCTTTTTCCTCCTTTGAGAAAAAATGGTAAAGGCTGAAGTCTAGGATAGTAAGATATGTATTTGTTAGTAATTTTGGATCTCTATTTTCAGTTCTATATCTAACTAGTGTCTCTTCTAAACACTGTGATTCAGAGTTGTTAAAGGAATGAATAATTTCAAAGGCTGACACACAGCTAAGACCTCTACATTAATTCTTTCAATTGCATGTTTTACTGATGCTGTAACACCTTCAACAGTACTGTACCAGCAATTCTAGTTTGATCCTGGAAAACAAAAAGACACATGCAGTTTATTATTATTGTGCAGTACAGTTATGCTAATTTATAAACTAAAATAGCAATGTTCTATGTAAGATGCACCATTTTTGCTTGACTATTCCTCTGATAGGATTGAACTGGTCTTTCTCACCTATTGTGTTCAAAATAGTGGCATTGCACAACACATTCCAGAAGTTAAGGGCACAGATAATAAATGTCATGCAATGGACTCTCAAAATCATTAATTTCAATAGGGAATTGTAGCCCTACTACCCATCCACTTCGGGGGGAAAAAATAAATCTAGACAGAAAGAGAATACTTATGACACCCAGAAAGGCACTGTAACCAGGAGCTGGCAAGCAAATAGGAGGCATTTAAGGCAGTAGAGCTCTCGCAGTGCCTCATGTAATCAAAAATCGCACAGCAACTGCTGTTCAGAGCGGATCAGAAAACACAAATCTCTAAATAGAGGCAATGACTGTTGCATCACATACCATTTCATACCATTAATCTCTTATATTAGCCTGGTTTTGACCTCATAAGTCATACTTATCAAGTATCGACCAAAGACTTGGGAGGTAACTTCTGCTGAGATGATGCAAAATATGGGCATTCTCAGCTATGTTTAGTACTGTCCAGTGTAAAAGCCATCTTGACCTGCCATTTATTTTGTAGAGATGCTCTCTTCTGCCAGCAGTACTGGAAGGACTGAGGTGGCCAGTGTAACTGCAGACCCTAACGTCATAGACTTACTACATCAAACAAACTTCTCCCATCACAACTCCACAGGCCATGCCATTCTACTTATCCAAGCTACTCAAACATTTAAGCAAAAGTCCTTCCTCAGCTGCCCCAGTGCCACATCCTGCCCCTCAGCACCTTCTGCTTGCTTTTGTCTATACCCATGGACCCAACTTTCACATTTCCTTCAAGGAGCATGGTACCATCTACCAAATTGAACTTGGGAAGCTTCAGTCCTGTTACTACCACTCTTGCAGGTGGTATAAATGAATGTTTCCTTTTATGTCAGAGACGCCTAGACGTGTAACCTTCTGAGCAGACCCGTGTAAGGCATATAAAAATGAGGATTAACAGAGCAGCTGTAGAGTCTTCAATTAAATCTCTACTGTAGCATCACAGCAACAAAAACATCATACTTGAGCAGCTAAGTAGGGACTTTCATCAGCAATAAAGCTAACACCTTTTGGTTTTTGCTTGTTTTGTGTTGTGTTGCATATATGCAAGTTAGCCAGCTCAGTAGTACAGCATGACACATAGTATGCAAATGAAAAACCTGAGCAGTGCAGTGTAAACACATGTATGTAATGAATTTGGAAGAATCTGATCCTGGAAAAGACTGCATATGCAAGGTTTCTTTACTCCAGTCCCCTGCTTCTGTAGGCCATGTGCCAAATAATAATCAACAGCCTTCCTTCAAACAATTAACATTCTGCAAAAACAATGGTTTGTGTACACTCACAAAACTCAGCTAAACCAGATTTTTCAGCTTCATATAACAGCACCAGTACTCAGTCCAGCACTTCTGCTACTTTGTGGGCAAAAAGCATTGGTTTGTTTTGTTTGCGTTTTTTTTTTAAAGCACTTGTATAGCTGTTCAGTGTAGGCAGCAATAATGGACATTATGTATGAAGAGACAAACGAAAACGGAACAAAGCTCAAGAAGTCACAGTTTCTGGATAAACCAAGAAATTTCCAGTCATGCCTAAAAATTATCTTTTCCTATTAACACTAGTATAATTATGCAGGTGAGTAGATAAACCATACTGAACAAGGAAACACAAATACAACATAGTGACAGCTGAAAGGATGGGAATCCAAAATCCCAACATCAGGTGGCTTAGCAGAGCTAGGTTGAAGTTTCTGATTGAGATTTAGTATAATCTCAAGCACATTTTTTTAGTCTTGATTTTCCTTTCTCAGTTAGGAAACTGCTGTACGGCCTTACCCAAAAGCATCTTTCTGGTAACAGTTAAGTGGCTTCCGTATTTAAATGTTTAGGAACCTGAGAAAGATGTTGGCAGGAAACATGCCAATTACTTAGGATGGAAAGCCACTCCTGCAACAGGGCACTGTCTGATCAAGGTTAACAGAGTGGGGCAGAATGCAGGACAGAACAGATTGACTTGGTTTACATCATTGGTTTTTGATTAGTGACTGAAAAGAGCACGATACTCTAGCTAAATTTGGAGTGATCACACACATTCAATGAATGATCATCATCAACACAGGTGCAACTCTCAAAACTGCAAGTCCATCAGCCACAGACACACACTTCGCAGTGGTTACTGACAGTAATTGTATGGACAGTTGTGAAGTGTGTTTCCTCTAAGCACAGGTTATTTCCTCTGCTGCCATAAGAGAGAATTCCACAGTTGCAAGATACTAATAAAGTAGTTACCATAACTTGGGGCTGCAATTGTGCAGTAAAAATACTTCATCTTTGGGATCATACACAGTGTGCTGACAAGTTGACAGACTGTTTTGAGTCCAATGGGAAGCCTTCATATAAAAGCTTAACTTTTATACTAAAGGTTTGGACTACCTATTTTACACATCGTTTTCTCTGTCACAAAGTGCACATTTTCTTTTCCAATTGAGAAGCTTAAGAATT
Organism: Urocolius indicus; assembly: GCA_013401255.1. Taxonomy (NCBI): domain Eukaryota; kingdom Metazoa; phylum Chordata; class Aves; order Coliiformes; family Coliidae; genus Urocolius; species Urocolius indicus. The sequence continues at coordinate 10,369 of WBNH01005751.1, forward strand.
AAAAAATGTTTTAATAAAGGTACCTATTTGCCTTTCAGACTGCCAGTAAATGTCATGCAAGAAATAACAACATACACAAGAGGTGATAATTCAACTTAGCACTTGTACACCGTGCTTTTCATGTGGAAAGACCTGAGGAAACATTAACTGGACAACAACTTTGTTTCTTTATCTTTGGCATGCAGCCTACAGGAGATGATTTAAGTGACCTTGCATTGTTGTGAACCTACTGGAGACTGAGTTATGTTATCTCCCCTGAAATCAGAACTGCAGGGAAGCTGAGTAGCAAATTGAAATTCCTGATAATTTCAAACTCAGCAACTCACTGTCTGAAAAGGAAAGGAATACCTCAAGACTGGCGTCACAAACATTCACATGGCAAAGACACTGAACACCACATCACAAGGTCATCCACAAAAGTCCTACTGTGCTGGACTTCCCAAAAGTCTTAAAAACAAGAACAATCTTACAGTAGTAGGGAATGCATTCAACTAGTCAAAACATCCCTCAAAGTTAGAACAACACATGATGACTTTTGTCAAAAGAATGGCTTATCTGAAACATTATAACCTAGGAGCCAGTGGTATGTGGGTAAGTAGACTACACCTTTCCCTGTCCTCCATCCCCCCCTACAGAAGCTGTTTTGCCAGTAGCAAATTTGTGTGGTGGGAGCGGAAATCTCTCTTGCACAGAGCAGGATGTTATTGAGCTTATCAGCAGCAGCTCATCCAAGTCTGCGACAGCAGCTCCCAGGACATTCTGAGCTCAGCAGCTGCCAGCCACAGCTGCCTCCCAGGCCCTTTTGAATTGCTGTGGCTCCAGGTCTCTCCTGAACCTTTCACAGTCTGCCCATGATATGCATGTAGCTCCAATGGCATTGCAAGCTGACCTCTGTTGCACTGCACTCCACTGAGGCAGCACTCTGAAGGCCAGGTCAAAAGACATTATGTTCATTAACTTTAGAAGTAAGGTCTTGCCTTCTAATTTAGCTGTCTGAAGAGTTAAGTGTAGCAACAGCTTTTAAAGTAATTCATAGTGATATTATCTAATGCCACTAATTGCTACAACAGAAATAGTCTTTTCCAGTTTTAGCTGGCCATCCATATTCCCTATTTTAGATGAGTGATGGCTAATAATATTAATTATATTTACATAAGACAATGAAACATGTGTCGCTCACAGAGCTTACATGTGCATTTCTTTAAAGGTGGAAACCAGCCACAGCAAAGCAAGTAATCTGTGAGCACTTTACAGCCAGAAATGTTATGTTAATTTATTGTCCTCCTCTTATTCCTTGAGCTATTGTGCCTACTTGGGGTAACTGCCCACACAAAAAGTGCATGAGGTCTGTTTGACTCTGGAGACTGTGTTTGTCTCAGATCATGAACTCCACTTGAACCAGAGATAAAAAGCACCATGGGGAAGGCAGGAAGCAGTTGGGAGTGAATTAACAAGTAATGGTAACAAAAGGCTAAGGGTAGATTTGTCAGTAAACCTTGATAATTACCCATTCATTTGGTACTTTGTCGATAAAGAAGCGATTATTATCCAAGCAAACAATTTTTTTCATGCTGAACCATTTTTTTTCACGCTGAACCCCAGAATCAGGCAACTGAACAGAAAGTCACTCAGCAGGACACTTCTGTCAGCCAGTGAAGCTGCCCGGAAACTTCCCTGGCAAAAAGGGACTACAAGCTGTGAAATGAAAGCGCCTTTCACCAGCAGAGAAGGGGAAAGATGACTTGACTGAAATGGTCATCTGAAACTGCAAGCTGGAAGGAGCAAGGGGTGGGGCAGGGAGTGGGAGGAAGACAGAAAAAAAGTGTGGTCTCTGCTTAAATAATGACTGGAATTTGCAGCAGGTTGGGAGCTGGGCTCCAGAAACACTCAAAGAGCAAAATGAAAATGCGAAGAAAATATCTTTAAGAGATTCTTGTTTTGCTGAAGTGTTTATGTTTCTTGACAGTAAGTTTCAGTTGTTGGTTTGGGGTTTTTTTACAAACGTGTTTGGTTTCACAACTTCAGTGATGCTTTAAATGCAGAGCAGAGATAATGTCAGCACAGAGAATCTGCACAGTTAATAAACCACAGGTAAGTGGCCTCTGTAACTCAACTGTAGGATTTAATTTCTGTAGGAGTAAGAAAATGAAGAAGCTGAGCGCAGAAGTCTGTGAGTTATGCCAAGAGAGTGTGACAGTCTATTCAGATCAAGGAATACAGTTGGCCCGCATCTAGTAAATGTACAGGCTTAGACAGAGTTCTATGTGAGTTAGAAAGCATACAGCTTACACATGCCACTCACTTTGTTACCAAAATCTGCTTCAGAAGAAACTCTCTGACGCTCACTTAAGGATTGGAATGTTGTGTTACTGCACTGAGCACTGGCTGCATGTGGGATTGCTGCTCCTGGCGTGAGCACATCAAGGCATGAAGGAGCAATCCTTACACACAGTAGAGAAATGAACCCTCTGCCTTGCCATTACATAGACAATACAAAATGATGTTCAACATGGTTTGGGTAAAGACTTGAGGAACATAGTCTTGTATGTTTATCATGCAGTCCTTTCAGCTCATTATCATTTT